>JARBEQ010310261.1:4405-18849 GCA_030265355.1 Tritonia tetraquetra
ATGGGTTGCCACAGAGTTGTCTATGTTGTGGCAATAATGACAGCGTGGGGTACTTCCCTTGTCTGTTCCATCAACGCTAGACTCCCATGGGTTGCCACAGAGTTGTCTATGTTGTGGCAATGATGATGACAGCGTGGGGTACCTCTCTCATCTGTTCCATCAACACTAGACTCCCATGGGTTGCCACAGAGTTGTCCACAAACTCGCACGGAGGGAAGATGTGGACCACAAAACCAGCCTGGCAGAGAGGAAACAAAATAGACAAATTTTAGGTACTGGTAAAGAACATGAAGAAAAAAATCTAGTAAAATTTAGTTTTCGAAATCAACAATAAACTAGAGCAATCAAAAAGAATAACAAGAAAATCTAAATACCAATAAATTTGTTTACAATTTTGATAATGGAAACATTATCGACAGATAACTTGAATCCTAATAAATCATATAATTATGTACAGTTTTATAACCAAATGCCGAATCAAATGTCATTTTAAAGGTCGAGTTACTACACAGCATTCTAAATATCATTCCAGGGCTTTTCAAGGTGCTTTTCCAGGGGTAAAAATTAATAACTGGAACACCAGATTGCACCTCAGAAACAACAGCAAAGAACTTTTTGTAAATCATCAAACTGGTTGGACAAAATTCCAGGGGTTTTCCAGGGCACAATGGCAAACCCCAGGGATTTTCAAGAGATCCCTGGAATTTAAAAGGGTTGTGCAGGAACTGGGTAAATGATAAAATCTGCCACACAAAGACCTTCCCCAGTAAATAAGATTATACCAAAACACAGGCCTACCTGCTCGGATCCAGGCAACGGTACATTGACAATGCCTGCAGCCTGCTTGGACAGAAGGTAAGTGATAAATCCCTCACTCAGCGCCCTGGTCTGATGGTTGACGTCTTCCTGGTCTCGGCCACACGCCACGGCAATCAGGATGCAGTAATCATCTTCACACTGGAACAAAAATATACCAACAATAAATTAAACGAGACAGGAAAACATTTTAAGACACAATCCTAACCAGGATGGCAAACCCCAGTGCAAAACATGTGAAAAGTTGGTTGATAATAGAAATAAACTTTGGTGATAAAATAGAATATTATTGATCACTATATCTATTAAAACAGCGGAAACTGCTGGTTGATAAAACAGGACAGTCTCTGTTGTGGAATTGTGCTGTTGCCCGGGCGGAACCCACGTGGTGTTGTGTTGTGAGTATGTGTGGGTGTGTTACGTGGTCTTGTGTTGTCAGTAGGTGTGTGTGTGTGTGTGTTACCGTGGGCTTGTGTTGGGAGAGTGCAGACTAGAGCTTAGTCATGGAGTGATGCTAAACAGAGACGTCTGTACAACAAATTGTGTTACAGTGTTCCAGGCTTTTACAAATAAAGTTTCAATTCACGAAAACGGGACTTCGTACTTTCTTAAGTCTCAGTAAAAAAAAAAAAGATAGGATTTAGCAGATGGTCGTTTATTGGTAAATATTGTTGAGCTAACAACATAAGGGAAAATTTATCCAAATGAAACAAGTTTTTACATTACGTACAAGAAAAAAAAAGTATCTTAAATTGAAAATCAAAACGGTGAAATTTTAAAACATTTAATCAAACCAAAGTGTCTATCAGTACATAGATCAATGAAAAACAATCAGGCATTAGCAAAGATGTATACTCATATCTTGAAGATGCCATATTATATGTCTGTATGAGTTTTGACCAATGTGGTGAAAATGAAATATTTTAACAGCACCACAAAAATAGATGTTTCAATGGAAAGTTCATCCATTTTTCTACATGATGGAGACTGTTTTGACCACTTTATTTTTATCTTATGGGCATAAAATATATTCTTTCTTAAAAAATCGCTCTTTGGTGAAATAGAGTTATTTCCCTTAGCTTAGGATTGAGAAGGAAGTTCAAATTCAAAGTTGAATAACAGCGGGAAAAATGTAGAAAACTTCCAATAAAGAAAAGGAAAGTCCCAGTAATGTCCATACCTGCATTCTCTTGGCCACTCCCTCCAGCTGTGCATGTTCTAGTCTCATTCTCTGGGAGATACGCAAGGGGGGAAGCGCTCCATTGGCCATCGGCTGGGGGAGGGCCTGGTTGGGCAGGCGACGGTTGCCGGAGATGAAGTGCATTTGGACATAGCTGTTATCATTCTTCAGAGCCAGGGCTCCTTGCCACATGACTGGATATCTCTGTGAGTAAAGAAAGAAGACAAAATGGCCACGCTTTAATCAAAGGCATTATGTAGAACAGGTCTCCAACAATTTACATTAAATTACAAAACTCAGCTTCAATCTTCCAAACTGCCAAATCCAAATTGTTTGTCAGAGATGGTTGTCAGATGAAATTGGAAGGGTTTGTCCGACCAACAAACAAAATTTACTTTGAAAAAACTGGGGCTTCCAATTTCATCTAAAGACGAGGCTGACTCTTGTAATGTAATAACTATTAACTTTTTACTTTAAAATACGGTTCCTGCACCTTTGAAACTATGGTTCCAGGATTTTTCGGGGCTTAACATTCACAATTGGAATACAAGAAAATTGTTTAAAAATATGAAAAGGAGGAAAAATTCCAAGGCTTTTGAAGGGATCCCTGAAACTCAAGGTATGCGCAAGAATATAAAATGAAAAAGTTTGGGGCAAGATTTAAATAATATGAACATAAAGCAAAAGTATATCATAGCACTAATAAAGTGCACATCCAGGCTCTACGATCTTTACAATGTATCGTTTGAGTTGAAAATTCAATTTCAAAAATGTTTTTTTCTAAAATTGTGAGAAAACCAAAAGACTTCTAAGTGCCAACCTACCTGCAAAATGCCCACAGGTCCGTCCCTGGTAGCCAGGTCTCCAGGCATTCGGCTCAATGGCTGCCGCATGAGATCAGCCTGCAGCTGACGGCTCCCCGGGGAAGGTGATAGGGCTCCCAGCATGTCTCTGGATGGTGGCTGGTCTGGATGTCCTCCTTCCTTCTTGTCGGCCAATTGCTCCATGCCGGGGAATCGAGCTCCCGGAGGGAATCCTTGAGGGAACGGGGAACTGAGCACACCTTCCCTTCCAGCCATGAGATGAGGCGGGGGTTGCTGGGCAGGACCGTACACGCCGTGGGGGTCCATGGGATAGCGGCCCACGATGCCGAAAGGTGGGTGGGCGGCAAGGCCAGGGATGGCGAGTTCTGGCGGGGGTGGATACATGTGAGCAGGGATACCTTCATGATGACCTCCAGGGCTTGGCTGCATGAACGCACTACTGACAACAGCGGGCAGGCGGCCTCCTTCTGGTTTGCGGTCCAAGTACGACATGGGGAACGGGCTTTGGGGGGCCGATGGAAGGGACTTGGGGGTTCCTCGGGACGGATCTGAAAGACCCCTGGAGTCTGTGTCAGATAGGTTCAAGGGTTGTCCTCCAGTTTGTCCAGATTCATGAGCCATGGCAATTTCATTGGGGTTCATGATATTTCGTATCCTGGCAACCTCTGCCGCTGATCTGTTGCTTTCCTGGGCAGCAGACGATCTGGCAAGGAGAAGTTGCTGCTGCTGATGATGAAGGAAATGCATCACCATTTCACGTTCATGTCCTGCAGGGCCTTCTTCTGAAACAAGAGATAAGAATTCATACCATTGAAAATCTAGTGAAACTGTGTAATTAAGTTGATTATATTTATCATTTTAAAAAGTTTGAAATTTTACGCCCTTTTCAACACATAAAGGTCATATCAAAGGTGGTTCTAAAGAACTTGAGAGCCATGAAAACTCTGAACGGATCAGAGGGAGAGAAAAAACATGCTGAGCGGGCTCGAACCCGGTCCTCTGCATTCAAAGTCGAGTGACTTAACTACTGAGCTAGCTTTATTTATCATTGTTTCTGTATATTTATCACAGACCCATAAAAAAAATCTGAATGTGTCCCACACGTGCCTTAAAAAAACTACACTGTATCTAACGTGCAAACTGAATACTTCACTTTTTGAGAAAAAAGAAACGTGTTCATGCAAGAGGAAAGAAATCATCAAAGGAAAATAACATATAAATTCCATCTCAAGTTTCAAAATTGAATGAATCTTGCCAAAGTGTAAGGCCGGCGAAATGATGTATCATGGCTCCATACAGAGGGTTGGAAATGTGAGTTGGGAAATGAAGGTGACCACCATGTGCAATAGAGACACAGGCTTGTCAACTCTAACCAAAGTAAAAACAGAACAAGACTACAGAAAAAACAGTACATTAATAATAGAGAGGAAAGAAGAAAAAATCTTTAAAAAAAAAAAAAAAAAAGATTTCACATGACTAAAAGATAAAAAATTTCCTTTAACAAACAGGGAAGGTCTGGAGACCCCACCATACAACTCACCTTTCATGACTCTTCCGGCTGGATCAGGTGGATGAGCACCAGGCATTCGGAGACTGAGAGGAGATGGAGACTGTGTGGGTTCACTCCCGCGTAGAGGATTAGGCAGTCTCTCAATCGTCTGTGGAAGAGGAAAAAAGCAGTTCCAACTGTGTTCATACTTGTCATATTCAATAAATTCTAAATACAAAGCAAGGCTTTCAAACAAAAGGGACATTATATGAAATATTTAATTAATTCAATGTTGACTTTTCTATTTCTCAATAAAGAATCAAAATAGAAATAACTTTTTTACTTCTACATTTTAAATAAAAAATATCTTAAAACCCTCATGTTCATATAAAATCAAAATTGAATTAATTTGTTTAAAAACAAAAAAAACAAAAAAGATTGAATGAATAGATTGTTATTGTATAACCAGTGTGAAAAACTAATGAAGAAATAGAACAGATCCAACATCCATGACAACATTGTCATTCCATACAAGATTATTTCTCAATATTGCCTCATATGGCAAAATCTGCCATTTTCTTACAGTTGAGGGTTTACCACCGAGGCAACAGTGAATATTGTTATGGACAAAATTTGGGCAACAACTAAAAATGCCATACTCGTTGTGCCATTTAAGATTTGGGCACAGTGGGCTGATCACGTGCTTGTCTTATTTACCTGATCCAGACTTTTTTCCAGCTCTATGTTTAGCAATGTTGGATATAGAGATAGAGCCAACACAGCTTGGCAGTATTATTATTATGCGCTTTGAATGACAAAACCAACAAAAAAAACAAGCAAAATATTTCTCATTAAGTGAATGAATTATTTTGCCTACACAATTCAATATGGCTGAACTGACCTGTCCTTCAGGGCTCGAACTCTTGGGGGAGAGAGAGATGGGCTGTCCAGACACAACTCCGGAATAGAGCATTCCTCCACTGGTGACCGGCGGCGTCCTTGACCGGACCTCCATTCCCATCTTGTGTGGTTGGTTGGGGATGGGAGAGGCCTTGGCATTACGGCCATCAGGTCCTGGTTTGAATCCCCCTGGTGGGAAATGCATGGGATGGTGGCCTGCTTGGTCTGGAGGTAGTAGGAACGGCCTTTGACCAACGTGGGATGGCGGGACATGCGGGAATCCAAAGTGAGGCTGAAAAAAAGAAAAGTTAAGTTTTACCCAGTGATCATAATGAGGAAAAGTCAAAAAGGAGGAAATTTCATCGGGACTGTTGTCGCCCCGCGATAGCGATCGCAATACGCCATTTACGTCAACAAGGAAATACAAATATCAATGCGAGGAAAAATGCGAAGAGGGGTAAAAATTTTCTCGGATCCGAGGAAAATTATGATCACTGTTTACCCCCTATTCAACACAGAACGGTCATTTTAAGACTCCACATGAATCTCCTGGGCCAAGCCATAAAGACTCTAAATGTCCAGCTAAAAAATCCCACAAGGTGGGACTCGGAATTCGGACCTCCGCATCCAAAGGCAAGTGAGCAAGGGACACCCCACCCCTGAAGTGGGGCTGATTTGGGGAGTAGACATTGTAAATTGTTTGAATCAAATTAATAAATAACAAATGTCATTTGATTTTGCTGAGGCTACGACTTTGTTGGAGAATGGAGAAGCACATAGCACTGGGTAGGAGGAAGACGAGACAGATGGGAGTTCATACAATGAGGAATAGAAATTTAAAAGCTTATCTTTATTTTTATCTACTTTTCAGGTCAGAAGAGGTGAATATACATGACAGCTCATGGAGGCTACATACATGTCTCTATTATATTCGTGTAAATCATCTTTCTCTTTAAGACTCCCTCAGAATTGAGTGGGGGTTTTCCCCCCTGTAACTTTGCATTACTTATTAACATTAACCTTAAAAGTTCTGATTTTTTAAGTTTCCATCTGACTAATCATCTTAATCTCTGACTGCAATGGAAAATTTGCAGATAAGCATGCCTGACAACCCTAGCCAAAATAAAAACAGAACAAGATTACAAAGAAACAAGAAACCAATAGCGAGAAAGGGGAAAAAAATGTGAAATAACAGGATTATTCAATAATAATGGAGAAAAATTTTTAAAATCCCTTTTAACTCTTTGAATACCACTGTCCAAATAGGGTTGTACGACAATACATTTTGGAACGTGGAGACGGCTACAGATGTGTTTGACAAAATGTACTTCAAGACCTTCCTATTGCTTCTTCACATAAGTACTATGCATCAAATGAAAGGGAATTGAATGTAGAATGTTATGGTGTCAGTATAAAGGTGTTTTGTTGACTGTCAAACCGGCCAATGAACCGGCCGTTGGTAGTCAAAGAGTTAAAAAACAGGATTTGGCAGGGCTAGATAGGTTTGTTTGAATTTTAGTGCCTGTGTTGCCTAATAAAAAATTACTTTGTTGAATCCTGACACTGACATGGAAAGGTAAACCACGAAATGATAACGAAGGAAGAAAGAATTTTGTTCTGCATTTACCTGATGGTGCTTCTGGGCTTCAGCTGCCATTTTAGAAGCCATTTCAGGGGTGACCTCCATAACACCGTGTTTCCCAGCCTTTGTCGGGTGAGAAGTCATAAGATTGTGGGCACTCGGAGGTCTCTTTCCCTGTTGCTCCTGGTGACCGCTGGGTGGTCTCTTGCCCGCCATCTCTTGGTGGGCACTCAGGGGTCGCGGGGATGCCTGGCTGACCATAGGGCCCATTGGCCCGCCTTTCTGGATATGGAGTGGCAGGTTGCCTGGGGATATAGGACCTCGCCCCACTATGACGTCTTGCGGAATTCTCTGGTCCCACATGTACTTCATGGGCATCATGGCAGTGGTTGGTGTACTGGTCACTCCAGCCAGGGATTTGGACATTCCGGCTGTGGACGATGCTATAGTGGAAGTAGGGGCCACAGACGTTTGAACCAAGGCTGGTAGAGGAGGAACTGGATTAGATTCTGATGCTCTGTTGTTGGCGCCAGAAGAATTCATCTCCCCCTTGCTGGAAGCTTCATCATTCCTTCTGTCAGTCGACATCTTCCTTGCTGGTGTGGGTGCTGCAGCATTTTGGGGCGGAGCTCCGGTAGATTTAACAGAATCCTGCTCTGCCTGTGGCATGCCTGAAAATATGCCGAGGTGCTGAGACTGTTTGCTATTACGGCCTTTATCACTTGTGTCTTCATCTTTTTCTGTGTTTGCACCAGCTGAGGTGGGTGTTTTACCCGAGCCAGCACTGGAGGGTTTGATGGTTGCAGTGCCTGTGTCTGAGAGCTTCACCGTGAAGGAAAGGGAAGATTTCTCTGGTTGCTGCTGTTGTTGCTCCGTGGTGTTTCCATCCCCATGCCTGGAAGGTTCTATCACATACAGTTTCTCATCGTTCTTATCCACTTTGATTCGTAACGGTGGAACTGTTGGACCTTTCTTGCCAGAGCGAGTTTCCGGTTTAGACACTTCTGTGGACGGTTTTTGTTCATCTACTGCAGCGTTCTTCTTGGCTGCTTCAGAGAGTCGACGACTGGATCTGGTCGTAGTTCCAGCTGTGAAAAGCAAAGAGCATTATTATATTAAAACTACCAACTCTATTTGCTTTATATTAACAAATCAGGTTTACCTTGATATATTCTTTTCATTGCATCATTTTGGTACTTAAAAAAAATATTTAAAAATTACTCTCCTTATTTAACCAAATTTTTATTCTCACCACCATTCTTATCAGTAATAACTTATAATATTTCTACTTCCATTACCAGCGATTGTCAATAATAAGATACACGACACAAGCCTTTTTTACTGAGGTCAGCAAAAGAGTGATGTTTCTTTTGTGTGCTAATGTTTGATTCAAAATACTTTGTTAATTCCTTCTGTTGATCGAAAATTCCGAAACTGTCATGAGCAGAAATCAAGCAAGCAACTTTTTTTGGGGGAAAAAAAACTATATCAATCAAAGGGGACAACTCTTATTTTGTCCTCGCTCATTTTGTAGTGAAATAAATTCAGTTCTTTATCTTATGTATTTATCATCATTGCTATTACTACTACAGCAACTTCTTTGACTATCACTATTACAATTCCATTGATCATGTCCCCATGACAAATAAGTTTTCCTGCACTTAGTGCCAAATTCTGCCAGGTTTTAAAATCACAGCCACCTGGACTAAGACATCCATTATAGGCAGAGGTGAACAATATTGCAGTGTGTTTTACTCATATTGCCTAGACAGAACATTGGAATAAATTGATCCATCATAATTCTGTTCGAAACCAGATGGTTGTAGTCCCTGCATCCTAAGGTGGACCGTTACAAGTCATCCATTAGGTTAAAATGGAATACATAACCAAACCAGTGTTCTCATTACTCCCTGTCCAAGTGAATGATTTGATCCCAATGCTATTTAAAAAAACTTGGTCAAAGACATCCTGTCACAATTCAAAATTTCTGAAGTAAAGTTTAAAGTTGTACGGTTTATGCCCTTGTCAACTCATAGGTCATATCAAAAGCTTATAGTCCATTTCCAATAGGACTTGATTCCATAAGAAACCCACAGGAACATAGAACCTCTGAGGAAAAATTCCCATTTGCTGCCGGGATTCAAACCCAGGACCTTCTCTGTGCACAAAGCGATAGCATTACTGCAATGCTACAACACCTCTATTTCTGAACTATATTTAAAAACTTGACAGTTAAGTAAGAATATGGGACAAACATCTGACATTGGTTTGTTATAACCTTCCAAAATATATTCAATAGATTGCATGACTTACTTGGTTCAGGGGTTAGTTCAGAGGTTGTGGAAGTGCTGTCATCGCTGGGTCCCAAGTACCCCTTGGATACAGCATCAATCACGGCATCCACATTGCTTAGAGGTCTCGACTCCTCATTCACGGATGGAGGATCAGATAGTTGGTTGTCTGGTGTCTTCTTTGATTCACTGACCGGTCCAACTGAGGAGTTGTTTGAGGACTCGGGTGAGCCTGGCATGAGATCAATGACAGATGGTTGAGGAAGTTGAGTGGAAGGTTTAGTGAAGGATGTATCTGAGGTGAAAGAATCGGGAATCCTCTTTTTCTTATCCCTTGTCAATCTTAGAATATTGGGCTCCAGTTTAGCATCGTTATCTTCCTCAAACTCGTAAATATTATCCTTCAATTTCATCTCATCCATGTTGGTTTTGGATGATTTCCAGTCTTCGTTGTTGTTGACTACTGGTGAGAATTCATCCCCGAGTTCTTCCTTCTTAGTCATCTCCCGAGTTCTTCTCGCCCTTGTCTGAACTTCCAATTTCTCCAGTTTGACCACAGGCGATGAACCGACATTTTCTGCACTACGGTTTCTAGGAGAGCTTCCACTCTTCGGTGACTGAGCTTCAACTGGACGACCTCTGGGTGAGCCACCAGATCGAGATGACCTTTGTGGCAGTGGAGGTTGGCCAGATGCAATGGCTTTGTAGTCTGTCTTTTTGCGTGGCCTGGTTGACCTTTGACTTTTGTTGGTCGGGGTTGCAGGCGACGTAACCGATCCAATCTGATCATCCACATCTGAATTGACACTACACTGATTCTCCTTGCCTTCGATACTCAGAGGTTGGTCATCCAGGTTGATAACAAGTTCAGCTTCCCCGTAGGATGAATCCAGGTCTGTTTTGGACTCTGGGCTGAGTACATCGGATTTGAAAGGCTGTGGTTTGTTGGGTTGTAAAACCGCCTCTTGCTGTGGGTTGTAGAGTTTGGTCGGCCATTCGGTTGAGGTGTTTGGTCTACTCATGTCCGTGTGAGGTGGGTGTGATGGATAGGTAGGAGTAATGGGAGGAGGGTGTGAGCTGATGGAAGTGTGATGTAGCAAAGGAGATGAGCGAGAGATGGATGTTGGGTGAGGGAGAGGAGCAGAGTGTGTGGCTGAGGGTGGTGGGGAGACTGGCGAGGGCTGGGATAATGGGGAGGGCTGGGATAATGGGGAGGGATGAGGTAAAGGAGATGGGTGAGACGTGGGAGGGTGGATGGATGGAGGAAAGGGTGGCTGCTTGGTAGGAGGGGGCTGTGACACAGGGTGGGGTGGCAGGCCTGGCGTGTGTAGTTGGTGGTGGAATGGTGGCTGTTGCTGTGATTGCTGTTGGTGCTGCAGCTGGGCTAGCATGCCCTGGTGACCGATAGGCATTAACCCTTCGTGGTTGTCTGGCCCTATCATTCCTCCCCTACCTCTTCTACCTCTTCCCCTACCACCTCTGCCTCTTCCTCTTTCTCCACCACGAGTGGATCGTGTACCTCTTGTTTCTGGTTCTATTGTGAGTTGATGGCTTTCCAAGTTCTCAATGTCTTGGCTAGCTTGAGCATCGAAATCATAGGCATCAATGGCTTTCTTGTCGCCAGAGCCAGCCAATCCGGCTTTTTCAGCTGCAGCTCTTTGATGGTGGGCATTCAATGCTTTGTGTATGGATTCAACGTTCTTCTGGACACTCTGCTCTATTGCCTGCTGAGCTGCCAAAGCTGCTTCTCTATCTTCTTTAGTTGATTTCTTATTCCTTTTTCGTTTCTTGGCACCTCCTTTCTTATCATCTTCCAGGGGTGATGATGGAACGTTTGAGTTTGATTGTTGCTGCTGTTGTAACTGCTGCTGTCGCTGTTGTAACTGTTGCTGTTGTTGCTGTTGGACATTAGGAGTGTCCTGATAAGGCTTTGGAATCGGCTCTTTGTAAAAAGATGGAGGGAAGCGAGGTCTAGTCATCGGAGTATTCATGTCTATAAACCTAGATCTTTGATCAGCAGCATTGAAAAGTATGTCACGATTTTGGGGAGGTTCAATTCCTTCAGGCAATTTTGGAGCCGACGGTTTGATTGGCTCAGAACTCGGAGCATAGGGGAAAAATCCAGGAGTAGTTCTAGGAGGTGGTGAATTGAGTAGGAAATCAACAACAGGTGGTGTGGGTGTCTGGCTGGGTGGATAAGCATTCTCATGAAGCGGCTGGGGAATACTTTTCACCTGCTGAAATCCAGACTCTGTAAGTGGTGGCTGAATTCCCTTTGCCATCTGAATTATCTGCTCCTGGCCTTTCCCGGGTTTGAACATGTTTGTCTCATGGGGTAGTTTCCCTAGAAGGTGGACAGGGTCCTGAGGTGTAAAAGGTGGATTACCGGGAAGTCCTTTCATGCCTGGTTGTTTCAAGTTCTGATGGTCCTGAGCCTTGGGAGGGAACAGTGAATCTCCATGGATAGGACTTTTCCCAGAGATAAATGAATGGTCAGATGCATTAGGCTGTGGGAGCCTCGAGTCGGGAAAAAGACCTTTCGGTGCTGGGAACATTGGCCCTTTCACAGGTGGACGCAGGATTTCATGTGGACCGTTGTCCTTGAAGGGAGGATTGGCAGGTGATTTCTGCCTCGGTGACAGCAAGTTCTCCTGGTGAGGTATGGTCAGGTTCCTCATTGGTGCTTGGAAGTTCTTTTCCATTGGGGCTTTAGTAGGTTGGTGGTTATCTAGTGATATTGATACTGGCGCTGGGAGTGAAGACTGATTAGTGTTGGGAATCGGTCCTTCTCTGGCATTGCTGGACCCGACATTTTGTCTGTGGTGAAACTTCATGTCTAGGTTAGCAACTGTAGCGGTTGTGTCCGGGATTGAAATGGTGTTCCTACGTGGACCAGGGAAAACTGGATCTGAAGGCAGTTCCTGGGATTTCCTTCGTTGGTACATGGGTTCTTTCATGTCAAGCACAGGGGCTTGAGGAGCACCAGGGTATCCGGCCGATCCCCGTCGCTGAGACTGCATTGAAGCGGCCGTTTCCAAGGGCGGGTGATCTGGGGGGCTGAAGGGCATGTCTCGTTTCGGGGAAAGAAAGTTTCTGTCCTGCTTGACTTCCTTGTTGAAGAAAGGATTCCTTTGATTGGATTGCATGTTGGTACTGGGAGAGTGCAAGGGAAGCTGTGGGGATACCATTGGTCTTTGTGGGGATTGTAAAGTCCTTTGGGGAGATGGCATCTGCCGTTGTGGGGATGGTATCTGCCGCTGTGGGGATTGCATCTGCCGCTGTGGGGACTGCATCTGTCTTTGGGGGGATTGCATTCGTTGCGGTGACTGCAATTGTCTCTGGGGGGATTGATTTTGCCTCTGTGGGGATTGGATTTGCCTTTGAGGGGATTGCATTGATGTTGGAATGGAAATAGAAGTAGGCATTGACATCTGGGGTGATTGAATTGTCTTTTGCGGTGACTGCATGGGTAATTGAGGACACTGCATTGGTTGAGGAATTTGCGGGATGACAGACGGCTCTGGTGTTTTTTCCTTGACCAAAGTGGTGGAATTTCTTTGGGAAGATTGGAACACCGAGGCGGCCACAGGGTTGATCTCTGTGGGTGTTGGTGGTAGTGGCAATAGGGTAAATGGATCCATTTTGTCTCCAGACTCACTGCCATCGTCCAAGCTTTTGTCCTGAAATGGTGGAAGTTTGTCATCCAGAGATATTGTTGTCTTTTCCGGAAGAGAAGTACTCGTTGACAGAACAGAAATAGTGTCTGGATCTGGTTTGGTAGATTTCAAGGTCGACTCTTTGTCTGCGGGTTCAATGTACAGAGGGGGCAATTCTGGTTCTCCGACCCCCATTGGCTCTGTCTCGTAGCCACTCTGGAATTCTAGAAGCGATTCTACAGCTCTAGCTGCTTCATCAGAGGCTTCTCGCATTGCTTGCTCTTCTTTTTCCTTTCTCAATTTTTCTGCCTCTTCAGCCAAGCGTTTTTCTTCCTCTGCCTTCTTCTTGGCTTCCTCTTCCCTCTTTTTCAATTCTTCTTCACTCGGCTTTGGTGGAATTTCTTCAATGACAGCTTGCTTACCCATGTTGGGGTCACAAAGGGCAGCAAGAGATTTGAGAATGTCTTCATCCCTCTTCTTCAATTCTTCATCTTGTAAATCAAATGTTTTAATTGTTTCATTCTTCTTCTTGTCCTGATCTTTCTTTCCCATAGGTGTTTTCTCTTCCTTTTTATCTTTACCACGCATTGAGATTTTCTCTGATTGCTTATTGCTCTTCTTATCCTCTTTGTCAGGGAAAATAATATCAGAAACAACTGAAGACTTCCTTTCAGGTCTGTCGTTCTTGCTGCCGTAGTTCAACTGGCTGATGACGTCTGATAGTAACAGCTCTTTGTCGTTATCATTACTCTCAATGGTCAGCGGACTGTCCTTGTCGTCATCCTCACTCGCCCCTGACCTGGCCACTTTATCGATCACCTCGGTCATCCTGTCATTTATCTCTTTCTGTTTCTTCAACAGTTTCTTATCTTTCTTGATCTTGTTGACCTTTTTCTTGTCTGAAGACATTTCTGCCACTTCGTCAATGACCAGAGATGGATACTCATCATCATCAATTTCTGTCGACAGTCCAATGCCCGTTTCATTTATTCCGTTGGGGGTGGCTGGAGGATCATCAGAGTTGTCTTCCTGGATAATGAGGTTCTCGGAATCACTTGAAGGAGGTCCTACCTCGGTAATGACTGTGGTTTCTGCCTCAGATATTGGCACAACCATCTCTTCGGGAGATTCAGGTTCATGTTTCGGAGTGGTCACCGACTCTGACGCCAAGTCCAAACTGGAGGATTTTTCCAATTTCGATTTTTCTTCAGAGCCTGATTTCTTCTCTTTAGAATCACTTTCTCCTGTAGTTTTGATCTCTTCCTTGATTGGTTTATCTTCATCTTCAGACTTGGCACTATCCTCTTTGGAATCTTTTTTGCTTTTCTCATCGTCCTCTGGTTTCTTAGTATCTTTCAACCTCTTTGGAATAAGCACAGGCTTTGGATGACCCCAGAAGCTGATAAACTCGTCCACCACCTTTTCCTGGTGGCCAGATCCAGGTTGTCTTTCTTCTCTCTTTCTCTCCTCTGATGGTTGTTGGGGAGATTCAGGCTCTTTCTTCTCGTGTGAGGATGATTTAGACTTTTCCTGTTCACCAGATTCGGCTCTCTTCTTTTTCTTCTTCTTTGGCGGTTTGTAATCCCCTCCTTCGTTCACACTTTCCACTTCTTTTGTCACTTCTTTCAAGTCAACTTTGGATTCAGCCTTCTTCTTTGGCAGTTTGTGATCCCCTCCTTCATTCACACTTTCCACTTCTTTTGTCA
>JARBEQ010310262.1:0-16761 GCA_030265355.1 Tritonia tetraquetra
AGGTATTCTCTTTTTTTAAAGCAGGGTTTCTGCACAGCCCTTAAAGTCCAGGGATCCCTTGAATAGCCCTGGAATTTTATAGAATACTAAGAAGCCATGGAAGTTGTATTTGTGCCGTGGAAAAACACTGGAATTTTGTCCTAATATACCTGAATAGTTGGAAAACAACTTGCCACTGCATGTTTTATGATTTGAACATATACATTTTCTGGGTAAAATAATAGATTTGGTAGCGCTGGTTAAAAATTCTGCCCTGTAAAAGTCCTGATAAAGAAAAAAGAAGAAAGGAATTTAAGGACTCGGCACTGGAATGGTATTTAGAAAGGGGAGTGGGAACCGTGTCAAAGGGACTATCCTGTTTTTTATACTTCACAAATGGCCGATTTCCCCATTCTTATTGTGTCACTCTGTTTTGTTTTTTTACTCTCCTCGTATTGTAGATCGGATGTTTGTTTCATCGCAGTGGATTCTGAAACCCACACCATTCTCAACATCAACGAGTTACTTGATTTGCTGGCCAAGAATAGCTACCAGGGTGTATTGAATGAGAAGGACTACAAAATTACGAATTCAGGGGTAAGGTTATAGAACAGAGAATCAAACTGGGATGGATGTTATGATTATGATATTATGTTTCAGTGGGGATTTGGGGATTGAAGCTACAGCTTCTGGTTGCAACAGCACCTGGCCAGTGAGAAACAGACCTGTCAAGTCCTGGTTTTAAGTAGTTTTTAAAGTTTTCACCTTTTTTATTGGATAATCCAAGAGGCACCCGTAGCACGCTGAACTGGTCAGCGTAGTCAAGCTACATTGACTGTGATCAGTGTTTGGATGAGCATATTTGATTTTGTTCATTTTAAAAGAAAATGATGTCTTTCAGATGTTGAGCCTTTGATGGTAGAATTGTATTTACTCTTACTTATTCCTCTTCACCCGCTGAGGTGCATAGGGCCGCTACTGTGGCCTTTCAGCCATCTCTGTTCTTGGCCTTGATGTTTTAAGAAGTTTCAAAAATTATTTTTTGGGGAATTATTTGTTACAAAGCAGCTATGGTGAGTATTGCTGATGATTAGAAAGAGATTATATCATATATGTTTGATTTTTTTAAATGTTAACGTGCTGCTTCTTCCAGAAATGCTACCCGTCAACATCTTCCGAGGATCATGTGAAATGGAAAGACTTGTGGTGGGTGTTGGTGGTGGTGGCCATCTTTATCGGTGTCTGTGCCATCTTTTTCATGATCATCATCGTCTTCATGCACAGGAGGTTTGTGGTTTACTATTCAAGAGTCAATAGTTATAGAGGATAAATAGAATTGATTTAAAGACAATTATACGAGTGAAATTTACAAATTTGTATGTTAGAATATATTAGTATGATAAGGAAAAAATGTATCTTGATTTCTTGTAGAATTTGTAATGGCATTTTAATTCTTATTTGATAATAATAATGATGATAAACAAATGATAATGATGATATTGATACTCTCCTTCCCTGGTATACCTTTCTGTGTCCGGTTTAAAAGAATGATAATAAATAATTTCTTTCCAAAAGAGAAATTCTTTGTACTGACGTGTTAGAAATGTTAAAAATGCAAATAATGACAAAAACTGGTTGAAAAGTGTCGGTGATGTCAGAGGTCTCATGATAATCATATTGACTTATTGAAGTGGCCATTGGTCAACAGTACTCGCGTGACCAGCCGGGGATAAATGTTTGGTCCATTGCCTAGGCTCTCTAAAATAATTGCATATGCCAATGGTCAAGGTCAAGGCTGTATATACGACCCAAAGCTTTCCACGTACAAAAGGAGACCTCTTGTCTTCATTATTTATTCACAGACAAGTACTGTAATATCAAAATCTAACTTAAGTTCATCATAACTATAACAGTAACAATAACACCAGTCAACAGAATACCTAGGCTACCTGGCGAGTGAGGGTTAAGTCTTGCTACAACTACGACCGTTCTACTACTGACGGGTGTGTGGCTAGGTTCTATTTGACAGTACTGACCAATAGCACTTGCCTTGACTTATTACTGTATTGTTTTCAGGCGGCAAATATATGCTTTATTGTTAAAGTTCAGAGCATGACTGGTTCTGATAACGCTTTACTGAAGAGTTGATTTTATAAAAACATTGATGTTTTTCTGAATTTCCATCTGAGTTTTTGGTTTGTTTTTCGTTTTCATCTACATTATAAATTGCAATAAATGTGAAAATATTACTTTTGTTATTCCTCATACAGGTACAGAAGATATATGAAAACACGCAAAACCTGTAAGTAACTTTTTTTCCTTTTTTATTTCTAATAATTTTACTATCTATTTTTGTACGATTGAACTAAATGAGTTGGCAGTGGGGGAAAACATGCCGTTTAGGGTGAGTTTTAAAATCAGTTTAAGATACGGTCGACTCCACTTAATCGCAACACCACGGGAGCGGTAAAATTGTTGCGATTATCCGAAGTTGCAATTAACCATTGACTTTATATAGAATTAATTATTTTTGTTTCTTGGGAAAAGTTACGATTAAGCGAGTTGCGATAAACTGGAGTCGACTGTAATTATAGGGGGACATCATAACGTAGTGGTAACTCATTTGCCTCATACCTAGAAGATCTTGGGTTCAAATCCCGGCTTTGACCTGGGGGATTTTTTCCTTTGGACTTCCCGGGTTCGATTACCGGCAGCAACAGAGGGAATTTTTTTCTTTGGACTATCTTGGAGTTTGTATGGCTCTGTTGGCTCTGTGGATTCCTTGTGGAAATTGATTCCTTGTGGATGGAATTGATTCCTTGTGGAATTGATTCCTATCGGAGATGGACTATAAAGGACTCAAACCGTACAACTTTAGAATTTTCATACTTTGTTTTTCTTTTTGTGGTGACCATTATTTACCCCTGTATTCTATCAATTTCCAGACTTGGTGCCTCAGTAAAAGAAATTCCGACAAGCCTTGGATGATGACCGTGAACTTGGCTGTGATAAAATTTTGATATAAGAGAAGAATCTGTAAACGTTCTCGTTCTATCATGTAATATCTAGAATGGAAATTTGAATTGATGATTGATATCAATAATATTTACACAGAAGAAGGATGATGAGTTTACTTAAATGTATTCTTTCGTAAGGTATTGATATCTCAGTTTTATCTTGTTAGGTTTCAAACTGTGTTATATTTTTTTTAAGATCTGTTTTTTTCCATTTATTGTTTACTAGAATGGAGGCAACTTTAATATGGCCGTTTTTGTATTTATGATGAGAAAATTTATTGCAACCATTTGCTAGTTATACTTTTTTTACTTTCTGCTTTTACCAAATACATGGGTTTTTAGAGTGAATCAATATTTCCCCAAAAATTCATTTATTTATTCATTTAGATTACCAGGTAATCAAATTTCAAATTTTGGTTGTTGGGGCCATGTGTTTGTGTCATTGGATGTCTGCTAAAAGTTAACATCCAGATGAATAAGTACTTAAATTGTTACTACTTCTACCGAGTGGAAGTATGCAAGTCTCGTGGTCAAGATCTTTTATTAAGGCCGTGGTTTATAGAGAGTATATATATATATATATTTGGTTTTTTTTGTTATTACTATTATTTTTACCGTTCTTTTTTTCTTTTTTTTGGTCGTTGTATATTGATGGTGTGATAAGAATCCTGTGTGATGTAAGAGTAAATGTGATACCCATGGTGTAAATGATGTGTAAAAAGGTCATTATTACTTAAAACTAAACCAAACACACCTGTGTTGCTTCCAGTGTGCCTTGTTATTTCCCTTGTTCCCTGGAATGTGAATTTGATTGCATATTTTTAAAAAGAGACTTTTGATTATCATACAGTTTTGCAAATTGTTTTTTGTTTGTTTTGTTTTGTTTTGTCTACATCATTTTATCATCTAGCCCCACCAAATTCATTTTGTAAAAGCAGGAAACTGCTTTGATTTACAGTTAATGAGGGGATGATATGATATTTTATTTTGGTGCTTCGCTTTTCATCCTCTATCTAAGCATTATAAGATTTAGACTAGTGGCAAGTTGGTAATACTTTCTGCGTTTGTGTATCTTGCCATGATAAGGAGTCATTTGAATGTAGTCGAGGTGGCTGATGGTCATGAGTTCGAGTCCCAGCGCTTCCTTTGAGAATTGGGAAATTATCTGTGAAAAAAAATCAAGTCCTATCCAGAAAGTGGCGTATTGTCACTCTTCTGCTCCCCGCTACAGAAACTGGATTAAGTACCAGCACTATGTACCCAAGGTCCTGATTAAACTTTTTGACACCAAAGCGACGAAGCAGAATGATTAAATGATCAGCTGTTTGATAAAGATGGCAGTACACTGTTAACGGCATCTTTGCTCGCCAGGGGGAAGAACTCTTAAAAATGGGCTTAAATTTGAATGGGGAAAGCATCTCCTCCTTGTCACTAGAATTGAGTAAAGACAACGTCTATTTCTTATGTTTGTTTTTAACACCGTGTTTTTGGTCAGAATTTCATGGTGTTTCAATAGAACCTATGCATATTTGCCGGGCATGTTAATCTTTGTTTCTTGCCATAAAAAAAAAAAACAACCCAACTATGTATTTCTGTATTTATATTTATATATTATATTCGTGATCAATTGTTAATCTATTTCTGTGATCATTTTAAAATTATGATTGAAGGTTAAGATTTGTATCATTTTTAGGTTAGGGAGGAGATAAGTTTTGGTTGATAGACAAAATTTGACCAAAAATCCTCATTTCACTTGTGACATTTTATTTTTCTGTAAATTGTTAGTGACTGGTAGAAACTTTTTGAAATTTTTTACGTGTTAGTGTTACTTCTTTCCTACCTCTGTATGATGTCTAAATGCGAACAAAAAATCGTACTGATTTCCTTTTATTATGGTTATAGTAACATATCTATAAGTATTTACATGTGAATAAAATCATTATTTTCACAAAATATATTCTGAAGCTTTTATTTTTGTTGACAAATTAAAGATAGTAGATAAGAACTGTCAAATTTGCAGTGAACATGGTAATAGAAATTACAGATGGAAACCCTTTTCCTCTGGCCGACCCCTTGGGAGTTTCCTGTAGAGTGGGGTTCAAACCCTGGCTGCACACTAGCTGACCCATCGCAATGTAGCAGAGCCCCAGTCCTGGAGCTCAACCATGCAGACCCATGTTTGACTTTTATGTCTCCCCTAGCTAACCCCAAGAATTTTGAATATGAAAGATGTTATCACTTTCCAAAGAGAAAAGAATTGAATTCAAGACCTTCATATGGCTCTGTTTATATTGTGATTATGAGACTGACGCGCTACCTACTGCGCTATTTAGGCTGCTGAAATTAATAAAGCCTAAAATGTCTATAATGTAGATTGATGGCAAACGTGATTAGCTCAAACTGTTAATTTTTGTGCAAAATGAATAAAGTCTGTGGACTAACGTTTATATAGGCTGACGTGAGATTTTTTATTGTTATATTATTATGATATTAGATTTATTCAAAGGGGCCCCAGTGGCGCAGAGGTACGGTTCTCGCCTCTGAAGCGAAAGGTACCAAGTTCAATTCCCGGCAGCAACACTGTCGGGTATTTTTCTCCTTGAAACTCGGTGAAAATCTATATGCCACTCCTCTGATCCTATTCAGGTAGGTGGGATCAAGAACCTAGTCCTATCGGAGACGGACGATAAACTCGGAGGTCCCGTGTGCATGTTGCGCACGTTAAAGAACCCTTGGCAGGTAAACATCGATAAGAGAAGGCTGCTGTCCAGGCAAAATGAATTCCTACCACAAAGGTCACAGTGGGTTGATCACCTGCTAGGCTTAATATGATCCAGATAATTCCAGCTTCATAGTGCTGGCCCTACACTGCAATGGTAAAAGGGAACTGGATAAAAAAGAAAGATTTATTCAATTGCGAGGTGAAGGTGGCCGATTGGATTGGATGACAAAACAAGAGGTTTCACGTCTCATGTTTAGCAATTAAAGATCCTCTGTTTGCCACTGGCATCTATCATGCGAGTCTACTTAGAACTGGCAACTGATATAAAAAAACTAGATTTTGTGGGATCTCCTGGTCCCTGGAGAGGAAGGCTGTGGTTGCTATTGGATACCTAAGACTAAGACCCTTGTGACGGAGCTAGCTCATTTCGTTATTTGGTTTCCTAACATAATCATTTCTATAGTTTGTACAGTCAAACCTCAGTATACCGTCCCACTGAACCGCCAGCTTTTTTTGTCATGGTTACACCGAAAGGTACTAAAAGGTTATTGATAAAGAAAGAAAGGTTCGGATCGGATAACGTACAAAAACATACCGCCATCCACCAGTAATCACAAATGAAATGGGGGCTGCTGGAAATTATACACCAAATGAGTGAAAATCCCACCCAAAGTGGCAACTTCTCCCAGTTCGTATATAGCTGAAGTGTGACCACAAGTGGCAAATTCTCCCAGCTCGTATATAGCTGAAGTGTGACCACAAGGGCTACATTGATGTGTTTATTGGTCTCCCTCATATGATTAATACTGCTCAGTGCGTTGCTCAATGTGTCAATAAAGAGTTGTGGACACAGTGGGCTGATCACCTGCTCGTCTCAAATTATTTGATCCACAGTAATTTCAAACCCTGCAATCAGCCATGCTTGGTGGTCGGGGTGCCTGAATTTATATCGGGTATCCTGTTATGGCTGGAGATGGGGTTGGCCCCAACACTGCTCTATGGTATCAATGGGGTTCGATCAAACAAACAAAATGAGTGAAAATGAAAAAAACTTCCAAAGGATGAAGAACGTTTCGGATCAATATCCTTCCTCAGCTAACTAGCAACACGAACAAACACATAACACTGAGACTATGAATGAATTATATGAGGAAACAGAATAAAGAAGTGAGCTAGCTTTCTGTGATCAGTATTAAATGTTTGAATTGAAGGGGAGCAGGCACTAGAAAAGCATCAAGCAATGGTTGGAATTTTTTTAGAAGAAGAAAAGTGGGAATCGAACCCACACCGAGCTGTACGACAACACCGCCTCGCCAGAGGCCACGCTCTAACCAACTGAGCTAATTAGCCACCCCCTTATGTTTGTTGTCTATGTTGTTAGTTGGGTGAGGAAGGGTATTCGCCCGAAACGTTCTTCGTGACTGTCCTTCGTCCTTTTCTTTATTTAAAAAAAAATTCCACTCATTGTTTAATCCGCCAGTAGTATAGCATATATAAAGCAAAACAATACTTTCCGTCAAATCGCCTGCTTGTAATCCCCTCCCACCCACATGCTTTCTCTGATCGAGTGTGTAGTTAGCTACTGGTCAAAGAGTTTATTGGACACAAGGATTTACTTCCAGTCTCTTTCCTTTCATTACAAACACTAATCGTCTCACTGTTCGCCACTCTTTCCTCGGGTAAGTGCATTTTTCAGTCATTAGTCCCATACCTAGGGGGCGTCCCTAGCTCAGCGGATTTTTTCTCTGGACCATTCAGCAGAGTTTTCAAGGCTCTGCCCAGGAGACTCACGTGGAATCTGCTCAATTTCTGTTGAACCGCCTTTGTTACGACCTTTATGTGTTAAAAGGGGCGTTAAACTTCAAACTTTAGAACTTTTTTTTGTAATGGTGACCTCACCCGTTCCCTTGAACTTTTTGGTTTTGATTATAACTCTATTCTCTTTGTAACATCAGAGGATTTCTGGTAACACCAAATTTCATTTGGTCCCGGTAGAGTTGGCAGTGTCTCCAGGTTTCACTGTGGATGTTGTTACCTTTAGTGTAGTGCGTGGCCCATTTTCATTACATTATTAGTTACTCTCTTTGTTCACAGCAAACTTCAGATACTAAAATGTATAATTCTTAGGCATCATTTCTTGAATTTCTTATGAGGGAGACAATTCTAAAGAACTGTGATGTCGTCCTTGGAGGCGAGGTGGTAGAGTTCGAGTCCTACTCTGGACACTTTGTTGCATTCTTGAGTAAGACAGTTCGCTCTCAAGTGCTTTACTCGATCCAGATGTTGACACAATGGTAGCTAATTCTTAACTGAGAGTTGGGAAGTAAATTTCGGTTGACCATCAGCATTATTGACAGAAAGTGACACAATAAGCTACCAAAAAACCGGGTGAAGCACATGCCCCTTGCTCTTTGACTACCAACGGCCGGTTCATCGACCGGTTGGCAGTAAACAAAGCACCTTTATACTGACACCCTAACATTCTACATTTGATGCCTAATACTTATGTGTAGGATCAATAGGAAGGTCATGAGGTCCATTTTAGCAGACCCATCTGTAGCCGTCTCCACGTTCCAAAATGTATTGTCATCCAACCCTATTTGGACAGTGGTATTCTAAGAGTTAAGGCGAGTTAGCTATGCTGAAGGGGCTATAGTGGTTGCATGTTACCTTAGGAACACGTTGTTATCCTAGACTAGTGACATAGGGTCTCTAATGTCTTTATATCGTAAGCTATGAATTGACTGAGGCTTTTTGTTATTGAGTATATTTATATGTTGAGTTGTGAAGTTTGGACTGTAATCATAATTGATTGCCGCGGAATAGCGATTTATGACAATATGGAGAATTAATGGGCAATGTTTTAGTAACTAATTGGAGTAAACAAAATGACTTCTGGAGGTTCATTTATAATAGAAATATTGATTTGCTGATCACATAAAACGTGTATGTTTTACATATAAATGGTTTATCCAAATATGCAGCCTCTCAGAATTATAGAATGACTTAAAAACATTAAAAAACAGTACACGGAGCAATGCAGTTGGATATCCCCCCCCCCCCCAATGCAAAGCTACCTCGCTTTACACACTGCATTCTGAGGTCGTCCTTGGCCCCCCAGTAAAAAAATGGAATTAAAATCCCGTCAGAAGAGAATCATTATTCGTTTTTGAATTTTAAGACTCTTACTGAGGGCTGATCTTCAGATTATTTCCAGCGCCGTGTGCTGAGGCTCGTTATGAATGACAATGGTATGGTTTCCCTCTTCAACGTGTTGCTTCAACATACGTTTTAGTTTTAGACTTACTGGGTCGGAGAAAGGCGAAAATGTTGAAATAAAGGAGTAAAAGAACAATAAAGTAAGATATCATATTTCTTATTCCACTCGTTTTGATCAAACTTTGCATTAAATGCTGGTTAAACTCGCATCAATACAAGTTTGATCAAAACTCGTGGAATACGAATGATATCCATAACCCTCGTGTCATATAATATCCACTTATTATTGCAGCTGCCAACGCCGACAGAACAATGATAAAAGCAACAACAAAATATATGGGAAAGAAATAATAAATCACACTCAAATACTCAATGTGTACATGAAATATCGAATTTATTTCTTTCTTTCTGAAACAACACGAAGACACATAGCTAGTACAAGATCAAATTGTAGTTTTAAATTTGTGTTATAACACATACAATTATATTCAATTTCTTTATTTTTCTGAAACAACACTAAGACACATACAAGCACAAGTCAAAATTGTGGTTTTAAATTTGTGTTATGAATCAAAAGTTCATTTTCATTTCACCCTTTGTTTTGTTAAGTCGAAAGACGATTTATTCCTTTAACGAAAATGAGAGTGCAGAACCACCATAACTCTTCAAGTGTAGTGGTTGGTTGCGGACAATTAACCAAATTTTAGTGTTTGTGCTTTTTTTTTTACTAAGTTCAACAAATAGCCCAATGAGTTTGGAAAATCTTTACACAAAATGGTGGAAAATAACAAGCTTTCATAGCTAAAATGTTTACTGCACATGGTGCTAATTATTTCAAGGTACGCACGTAATGAATGACTTCACAAGGTGTGAATATTATCCACGAAATGTTTTTTTTTTGTTTGTTCGTTTGTTTGTTTTCATTTTTATAAGTTCGTTGAAGACGGTCGCACTTCCGTTAGAAGGAATACTCTTTGTAATGGGTAAATGACGTTTGGTCACGTGACTACTCTGACGCAATTTGTTTTGTTTAAAAAACCAGAAACAATCCTGCAGAGTTGTATTCACAGTAAACGAAACTTTATGAAAATTTATCATTGAAATGAATATATGACATTTTGTCTTCCGCCCTTATAATAATCATAAGAGCATAGAGACTAGGTTTCTTATGTTGACACTGTAATGGTAAAAGGGAATTGGATAAGAAAGAAGAAAGGATTTTTTTCCGTCTAATTTTATGTAAATGACAAGAAAAAAATACAGAATTCAACACAATCTATTCTGGAAAGGTGATATTCTCCACGAAGGCTATGATTCGTTTTCTGATTGACAAACTCAAAAGGGGAAGAGAGTAGTCTAAGATGTTAACTGCATTTTAAGTTTGATTTTTTAATAATAAATGATAATGATACATTTCTTTTCTATAGCGCACAATTCATGACCAGGTCATCCTGCGTGCACGTTACAATATCAATAACATGCGGGACAAAATTTGCAATCGCACTTTTACATGACACATGTTCGCAAACTACCCCCAAAAAAATTCCAAGGCCGAAACTAAATTTTAATAAAATCAGAACAAAAAAACTAGCGATTGAATTTAACATTACGAGAAGGCGATTCTATTCTTTTCACTGGATTTAGAATAAATTACCTAATAACTATCAATGAAGACAGGGCGGAAGACTGTCTGTGAAGACACGAAAGGGTCATTAATCTTTCACACAAATTATTTAAAACATCGATTGGGTGGAAAATGCACCCAAGCCACAAAAATATTTTATATATAAACGTATGATAACTACACTCTTGACACAAACTTGATGTGAGGAATCCTGTGGATGATAAACCAATTTTTGGAAACATGAATAATAGACTTGATGCATGGCCTGACTCATCATCATAATGAGATAAGAAAACAAAAAGCGGATGTGATAATGATAGTTTTAACACAAGACTAACCAACAGAATGAGGAGGTCAGGTTCATTAACATCACGTGCTCTCTATGGGGTCTTATCCACAGCATCCGTAAAACCACGGATAAAGTGTGTGTGTATGTGTGTGTGTGTGTGTGTGTGTGGATGGGGGGGGGGGGGCATAGAGGTAATGGTTTTGCTTCGTTAGGTGGTAGTAGTAGTAGTAGTAGTAGTAGAAGTAGCAGTGGTAGTAGTCGTAGTAGTAGCCATAGTAGTGGTAGTACAAAATAAAAATGGATGACCATTACCACACTTTCAGTCCATTTGAGGAAAAGGCAAAAAGTCTGAAATCAGACAAAATCTGAAAGATGTACACCCCTGTGTAAAGGCAAAGACAGGAAACTTCCATGGCTATGGTCAAAGGTCATGGGTTCAAAATCCGCTTTTATGGCATTCGTTATTTCCTAGGACAAGATAGTTTACTCGACGGACAAACCGTTCCTAAGGGTAGAAGTATGTCCTGGAGAGCCTTTAAGGCTCATAGGGCCGGATCTTAACCCGGTTGCGGTAGCGTGAAGCTGACAAGTGACAATTAGTCACTTTATGGATAGCACGCTGGTCTATCGCAGAATGATTTCCCAAGACCCCTTTGAGAATTGGTACCCATTTCTACACCTGGGTCGAGTGAGGCAAACGGAGTAAAGTTTCTTGCCCAATGAAAAAACGAAATGCCTGAAGCCGGACTTGAACCCACGACCCTCGCCATGAAAGTCCGTAGTCTAGACCACTCGGCCACTTCGCCTCCCCTAAGGGTAGAAATGGGTATCAATTCATAGCTGAAAGTCGGGTAGTCGGGTAATTGATTTCTGACAGACCAGCGTCCAGTTTCAAAATGTCACTTGCCAGCTTCACGATATGGACACTGTGATCCAATAAGCTCACAGTGGGTTGATCACCTTCTTGGCTTAATATCTTGATCCAGAGAAATTCAGCCTCATAGTGCTGGCCCTACACCGTAATGGTAAAAGGGAATTGGATAAGAAGAAAGGAGTATCTTAAGGGGCATCCCTAGCTCAGTGGTCAAGCCACTTGACTTTGGATGCGGAGGACCGGGGTTCAAGTCCAGCCTGGTGCGGAATTTTTTCTCTGGACCTTTCAGAGTTTTCAAGGCTCTGCCCTGGAGATTCACGTGGAATCTTCTCAAGTTCTGTTGAACCGCCTTTGATATGACCTTTATGTGTTAAAAAGGGCGTTAAACTCGACTTAGATGAAAAGTCAACTTTTCAGACGTCGACTTATCCGGATTCGACTGTAAAGACTATGCCTTACCATCGGCATTGATGTGCTCCAGCTACTTCTTGCTTCCCTGGAAGTTTGAGTTGTTGGGGTTCAACTGATTGCTGTGGTTGTTGAGATCAGCCTGAGTCGCCGAACCCTGCAAGCAACAACAACAACAACAACAAGTTATAGAATTATATCGCCTTCCTTTCAAGTAACCAAATTTTGCTATGTAAGGGATCGTGTTCGTGTTGGCGATTGTTAAATCCTATCAGTTAAGAAAAGTATAGAGTTCGATAAAGCCCAAACCCTCAAACAACTAAAGACAGTTCTAAAAAGGAATACCTATTGTTTAAACCCGGTTCCAAAGCGGTGGTCCGTCACTAACAACAACAACAAAAAGTAAATATATTACAGGTTACTATAAAGTGGGAATTTATACATCTAGAGTTATCGGTAGAAGAAGAGGTGCCCCTAGCGGAGAGAATCCCGAACATGTCCGACCGCCGTGCCTTGAAAACACTGCGGGTCGTGATTTTGGTTACATGAGCTCGAACAGGTCGGACACAAAGCACAATGGAATAGGGGCTGATGGACGACAGGTCTTAATCGAATTAAGTTTTTGGATATTTGGTCCACACGACTTGGATAGAGACTTTAGGATCCGATTCGGGTCCTAGTCTGTACAAATTATAATGGATCTAATTTCAATCACGTGATCTCTCTTTAATCATGTGCCCCTAACGTCTTGAACTCTGGATATATCCGGATCGAACCAGTTAGTTGTAAACAGATAACCCGGAAATCCAGTTAGTTAAAAAGCAAGTAGATGCCCTCCCATAGAACTCTGGATATATCCGGATCAAACCAGTTAATTGTAAACAGATAACCCGGAAATCTAGTAAGTTAAAAAGCAAGTAGATGCCCTCCCCTATTACGAAATCCTCTTTTCAATGATACTCAATTTATTCCCATTGGTTGGTCGTTTGCGGAGACTGCGATATTGGCGCGAGAAGCTGATAGCCATAACAACGATCATCAATAATAAGATAATCAACTCAAGGGATTTTACCCGAGGTCAGCCGGAGAGTGATGTCCCTTGGTTCGTTATTGCTCCCAACATTCTCTAGTGGTTAACGACATTATAATATTATAGAGAACTACGCTGAGTTGATTATCTTATGTATCGATCATCTTTGGTCACAATACGTCATATAAAGGACTCTAGGGTGACATTTTTTTAACTATCTATATCTCTTATGTATGTTCTGCATTATTAGAAGCAGCCAATATAATATATTATATGAATTGTAAACAGTGGGATGACCAAAGAAAATCGTCGAAACTCTTGCAAGGAATTGATGACGATTGGCATTTTGAGCAGAGAAATGAAAGAAGATAGCACAAAGCAGAGTCCAAGAGAAGTAGAAGCAAAAAAAGATACATGCAAGATAAAGTTCTTCGACCCCCCCCCCCCCCCCACCCCCCAAACAAAAAAAGAAAGAAAAAGAGAAGACTTAAATCTAAATGCACAATAATAATAATAATAATGATGATAATGATATTAATAATGATAATGATGATGATGATAATAATAATAATAATGATAATAATAATAATGATAATGATGATGATAAGAATAATAATGATGATAAGAATAATAATGATAATGATGATAATAATAATGATAATAATAATAATGATAATGATGATGATAATAATATCAATAATAACAGTTGTAGCAGTAGTAGTAATAGTAGTAGAAGTAGAAGTGGTGGTAGTAGTGGTGATGGTAGCAGTAGTAGTAGCAGCAGCAGCGATAATATAAGTGGTGGTGAAGTAAACCAAAATGCCTACAAGAAGACAGTACTTCGGTGTCTTACTGTTGTTAGTAGTAGTAGTAGTAGTAGTAGTGGTAGTAGTAGTAGTAGTAGTAGTAGTAGTAGTAGTAGGAGTAGTAGTGGTAGTGGTAGTAGTAGTAGTAGTAGTAGTAGTGGTAGTGGTAGTAGTAGTACTGGTAGTAGTAGTAGTAGTAGTAGTGGTAGTGATGGTGGTAGTGGTAGTAGTAGTAGTAGTAGTAGTAGTAGTAGTAGTAGTAGTAGTGGTAGTGGTAGTAGTAGCAGCAGCAGATGTGGTGGTTTCGTTGCCTTACCCCGTAAGTGCTGGTATGACCCTGGAAATTGGAGTTGTTAGGGTTGCACTGGTCGCTGTGGTTGTTAAGGTCAGCCTGCGTTGCAGTGCCTTGATAGCCTTGGCCCTTTCCAGACATCTGGGAAATGTGTGGAAAATAGTGTGTCGTGTTGATAATTATTATTTCTTGAATATAGGGCATATAATATGATTTGTTTCCATTGTCTTTATAAATATGGAGCTGAAAGGTAAGGGATGGGTTTTTTTTAAAAAAGGAAATAACTGTGTTTTTTCTTTATATGTTCAAGCAATATTACAGTCAGAAATCTTTTATATAGAAGAGACAAATTATTCCAATTTGACCAAACGGAACACCGTAGTTCTTTCCACCGTTGGTAATTAATATCACCCGACTTCACGACTTGCAGGCCACAGATCTGTGCTGCGCGCAAAGAAATTCCCCAGTCAGGTGACAGTGGTTAGCTAATGTTTTTTTAGTTTTTGTTTTTGTAACAATGGGGTGTTGTAACTAAAAAAGTATGGTGTTCAAACTAGTCAGAAACAGTGAAATTTGATTTTTAAATGCATTTTTCTCAAAATTGGCTCATTATAATTTATTTTCGATTTTTTATATGTTATTCAGTAAGATATGCTCTATCACAATACGTTAAAAACATTTGTTTACCAATTTTGTCTATGTACCCCCTTTTATTTCGCTAAATCTCCCCGACTATTGTTTCGTGAAGCAACACATCGTTTTATGTGTATTGAACTTTGAGTGACCCAGCGGCGAAAAGAGTTAGCTAGTCTGTGGCTTGTGGGTGGGAGTGGATTTCACGCAAGCGGTACAACGAGAGATATTTAGGTTACTTTATTCACGAATGTACGTGATGAACTTTATTGACGGATGGCGGATGGCGGTAAAACGAGTTATTTCACTGTTTTTGTATAGTATCCGTTCCGTACCACAGCGAAAAGCTGGAGGTGTGCGGGAATGGTGGTTTAGTGGGAGGCGGTGTAATGAGGTTACAGCCAAGAGCTTAGAGTGCATCGGTACAGCCAAGACCTTAGAGGGCATCGGTACAGCCAAGAGCTTAGAGTGCATCGGTACAGCCAAGACCTTAGAGGGCATCGGTACAGCCAAGAGCTTAGAGTGCATCGGTACAGCCAAGAGCTTAGAGTACATCGGTACAGCCAAGAGCTTAGAGTGCATCGGTACGGCCAAGACCTTAGAGGGCATCGGTACGGCCAAGACCTTAGAGGGCATCGGTACAGCCAAGACCTTAGAGGGCATCGGTACAGCCAAGACCTTAGAGGGCATCGGTACGGCTCAAGGTATTCTAGCTAGTGGATGAGCTTGGTGGTTTGACGTACTTAATTGCGCATCCCCCAACCCGAAAATCGAAATATACTCCAAGCGAATCTTATCTTTATTTTCTATTTTTTAAATTGGAGTATGTTTAGATTTTAGAGATCAGGGACACAGCAAGCGAAAACGCCATGCTAATCTACACCAATAAGGATGTCTACGGAAAGTATTTTTTCCGATTAATACCTATTCAATCCTCTTCTTCTATTTTTATCCAGGTCACTACTTTGCACACGGTACCTCAATTCAAACTGGTCCATAGACCCAACATCTTCATCCTAAACTCAAAATGAATAAAGTTCTTGATAAAATAATCTAAACTAAAAGATTAGTGGAAAACAATTGGCCAAAAAAATGAATAATAATGCTAATAATTTTTTTAAAAAATCAAATCAAATTTAAAAAACCAAACATAACAAAAACAAAACAAAAAGACATGACATAGTAATGATATAAAAACAAATGAATGAATGGAATCGAAAATAAAATGAATATTCAAAATGAAATGAAATAATTTTTAAAAACAATAAAACAACAAAACAATAAATAAATATTCTTCTCACCTCGCGTTTGTCGAGTGTTATCCGTTTAGAATTGAAGTTAGGTTTGTAAATAGTACCGGTCGCTTTAGTATTCTTCTCAACTCGAGTTTGTCGAGTGTTATCCGTTTAGAATTGAAGTTAGGTTTGTAAATAGTATCGGTCGCTTTAGTATTCTTCTGGATTCGAGTTTATCAAGTGTTATCCGTTTAGAATTGAAGTTTCTCCTTTTATACCCAAAACCGTGATCACATGATCATGATGTGACTCAAACCAATTCATTGCGCGATTCTTGGAATTTTGACTTGCAGTTTTAGAATTAACCGTCTGAGAATGGAATGACGTTGTGAAACTGCAACTTACGAAACAGAACGTGTATAGAATCGATACTGGCTTGACTCAACACTTCGTTGATCACGATCGACGAGCGAGACAAGAGAGCAGTTAAGCGCTCGAGACAAAGTCGAGACGAGATGAGATGTAGCAGAATATCTAAAGAAATTATGAAAATGTGGTAAATTCCGGAATAGAACAATATACGGAACCAGAACCTTTGGATGACCATTTATTTTTCGGCTAACAAACAATGCG
>JARBEQ010310373.1:0-16752 GCA_030265355.1 Tritonia tetraquetra
TAAATATGAGATTGTAGATGGGCAGTAGCGTAAATATCTATATCTATAAACGAGTAAGCCCCATTTTTGTCTAGCATGTGGTTTAAAATTTAGCTGGAGGTGGTTCTTGGCATATTGAATATCGGATCGGCGGTGACATTGATTTTATAGAAAATATTTTGTTTCTTCTAATTTTGTTTATCGACATTCAAAGTTTTTACTTTCCATATTTGTGTATGCTTCTGGTAGACAAACTATTAGTTCATGTGGCGTGATGAATAGTGTTCACAAATTGCAATACAGTAGAGGGTTTGGGGCGCAATAAAAACATTTTGTTGTCAAGCTGGCAAAACTGAAATGAACTTCCACCCCACCCTACCCCACTCTTTCACAACTCATAAGTATCGTTACCGTTCGAGGAACAGGCCTTTTTGCTAGTTATGCTATAAAATGATTAAAACTATGTGACATAACAACAAAAAATATCACTACGAACATTACGACACAGTAAAAGGGCATTGTAAAGTGAAAATATAAGATAAATAATTCTTAAAGGGATTACAAGGGGCAAGTTGGTAAATAGGTAAGATGACTGAAGCTAAATACTTGTAGATTTACATAATTACAATTTGATCTCTGTGATCTTCAGTCATAATTCTTTCCCTTTCCTCTAGCAGATAGGAGATTTAATAGAAGTCCATCTCCAAGAAGGCGCAGGAGTCCACCAAACAGACGACCTAGTCCTAGACGTCAGAGTCCACCAAGAAGGAGGTTTCAATCACCTCCTCGTAGAAGGTGAGCATCATTTCATCCTGTTATTGCCAGAGTTGAAAGTGATAATGAAATGGGAGCTTTGATTTTTCATTTACTCTCACTTGATAAGGTACAAAAAATATTCATACTTTATATTGAATTGATATTTGTCTGCCTGTCAGAATAAATGTCTAGTATCAGGTAGTGTCCTTGTCACCATTTCTTCTGCGACTAACAATATATTTGCACATACATTTATTCCACTGTTTACTTGCTTGGTTACTTTATGGGACCGGGATATTACAATTTACTTTTGTTGTAAAAAAAACATCTTTTGATTTTTTCTTCTGTTAGAATGAGCCCGATGCGTCATCGATGGAGTCCATCCCCTCGTCGGAGATCTCCTCCTCCGAGGCACTCTCCTCCCAGGTAGGATGAATATTGTATTGAATGGGATTGACACTACATCAGACCTGCCAACCCAAACAATTTTCCTTCCCCTTTCCTTATCAATAACCTTTTAGTACCTTTCGGTGTAAGGTTCCAAACAATTTTGCGTCTTTTAATAAAGTTTTTTTTAAGCAAAGTATGGGGATATGATCTTGACATATTTTTTCCTCTTTGGCCATACGATTTTCATGTCGTATGGATCAGCCAGTGTCAGTGGCAATTCCGCCTCGCTAAAGATAAACTTGGTGAACACTCAAAAGAATAATATTTTACTTAGTACAAATTATGCAGTAATGGGTTGGTGAAGTTAAAGGCATTGTGGCCTCAAGCTGTTATCCTGGTTTCTGTAGTATGAAGATACATCCTCAGTTGAACACAGTAAAGATTGAGATATTTGACAAAGCACATGGCATGGCGCCTTATATCGATAACGTTCATTTTTTTCTCCCTCATGCTGGATCATTTTAAATTGTGGAGTTTAATTAATCAAGTTGTGATAATTTTGTTGATATTGATGATTTAATAATTTTTATTTTTCTCTTATCTCTCGCTAGGCGTCGCAGCCCGCCCCCGCCACCACCTAGAAGGCGAATGTCTATTTCGCCAAGACGTCGACGCAATTCTGGGTCTCCTCCCCCAAGAAGACAAATTTCTCCTCCTCGCAGAGATCGACGTCCAGCATCTCGATCTCCTTCTGGTTCTCCCATTAAGAGGAAAAGACCTTCTCCTCCGCCTGTTTCCCCACCTGCTAGATCAAAGAAGAAACAGGCCCCAGCCCATCAATCAGAATCAGAGGGGAGCTCAAGTTCAGAAGACTCTTCTTCCTCTCCTCCACCTCCAGCTAAGAGAGCTGTCCAAGGAAAAGACCAACCTTCCAAACGTCCTATTCCACCTGCTAAACCTGTGAGTGACAGTGACAGTGGTTCATCCTCATCTGAATCGGAAGATAGTGATGAGGGTTCAGCCTCTGAGAATGAGTCACCCCAAAAACAATGGAGGGAAGCCACTCCCCCGCGTCTCGTCAAACCATCACAGAAACAACGGCAATCATCGTCAACAGACAATAAGAGGAAACCTTTACGGGGCTCGAGATCTCGATCCCATTCCCCCATTGTTCGCAGGGATTTAAAACCCACTCCACCTCCCCAACGTAGAAGGGGCAATTCTAGGTCTCCACCTCGTAGGTCGCCAAAACAGGAAACATCAGTACCTCGCAGACAGAGGAAGGATACAGACTCTTCTGATCAGGAAGCAATTAAACGAGATAGACGGCGTAGGGACAATTTGAGCCCTCCCAGAAAGAGGCCAGCTCGTTCTCCATCTCCTAGGCGTGAGAGAGATGGTGGCAATCGGAGTCTTCAAAGACAATCTACTCCACCAGCAAATGAGAAATCGAGAGAAAAGTCTGACAGGAAACCACAGCCTGTAAGAAATGAAAAACAAGTATCTTCCTCCGATAGCAGTAGTGGCAGCAGTTCAGGAGAAGAAGAAAAAGCACCCAAAAGTAAACCAAAAGCAGCATTAAAACCTCCCGTAGACAGCAACAGATCTGGTAGACGGGCTTCGCCAGCAGCACCATCTAAAAGAAAACGATCTCCGTCATTGAGTCAGTCACCACCACCGCAGGCATCTAAGTCATCAAGGCGAGAGGCCAAAGACGTGAGAGACGAAGAGAAACTCAGGAATCAATCTCCTAGCAAGGGAGGCAATGAAAGGGATGGGACTCCTCCACGTAATGGGAAAGTGTCCGCATCCGCAAAACCTCCCAAGAAAGACAAACCAGCTCAATCGGCCAGCAATAGTGAGTCAGAGGTAAGTGTATTGAAATTGTCATAAAATTCTGTTTCCTCTAAGTAAGTCGTAGACTGAGATGACTAAATTGTGTTTGGAATTGGTTTTGGAAGCTCTTATTACTAAGTTAATTTGATCAAGACAATATTACATCGAGGGGTCCCAGTGGCTCAGATGTATGGTTCTGGCCTTTGAATTTGAAGCGAATGATAACAGGTTCGAATCCCAGTGGTATAACCCTATTTGCCACATCCCAGCCCCTGTGAGGTCCCGTGTGACCCCCCCCCCCCCCCTCCAATGGAATCCACAGGGTCAGAGCCATGAAAGTTCAATGGGAAAAATCCCAACGTCCCCGCCAGGATTCATATCCACTACCTTATCCTAACGAGGTGAAAGCGTTATTGCTACGCCACAAAGCCCCCAATCAGGCCGTCACAGTATTTTTTTAAACCTATCATTATGAGTACAGTATGACAAAAAACATGTTTATCCATCGCCATTTCACTCGATCTCTAATCTCAGCTGCTGGTTTACGCTTTATTTAGTGCCAAGATACATTCGAAAACTAGTATTTTGACATGAATCTATTCATTTGATCACTCGTTCCGACGCCAATGATTGTAAAACACTGGGCTTTCATTGGAAGTTTACCATTACGAACATCAACTGGGTGCATTCTAGTTCTAGTCTAGACAAATATATAGTTTTACTTTTGTTTTCTCTTGATCCCAGTAGAAACAATGGGATCTATCCAGGACAGTGAAAACAAACAAACAAACAAGCCATTTTAAATTTTAAACTTTAATCTCTGCATTTTTGGGGTGTCAAGATTTTTATTGCATGATTCTGAAACTCATTATTATATACTGCATGTCAAGAGAGCTAGGGTTTAGACACAGTGTGTATTTAGGGTTGAAAAGGTCATTTTGATTGAGAGAAAAGAGTGAAAATTATATAAAAATGTAGGTACTATGTCGGTTTCCGGTATGTTATTGTTTATGTTGCTTCATTAGGACGGTCTGTGTATACATTTTTAACCTATATCGACCAAACACGTTTCCCTGTTTCAAGATGTTTTTCTGCATATATCTAACTTATCTATGACATGTTTGTATTCCAGGAATCCAATTCTGATGATGGCTCTAAAAAAAAGAAGAAGAAGAAGGAAAAGAAGCACAAGAAACACAAGAAGCATAAGAAACACAAGCATAAGAAGGAGGTAGGAGATTAGGTGAAAGCAATAATTGTTTGATATTCTAATTTGCGTGATTAGGTTTTGAAAAAAATAGATAAAATGGCTTCAGCAAATGACCTTGAAGAGATGCAAAACTTAACGGAAAAAAAATGAATGCGATTGTGCATCAGGTGTAGTTTATAGTTGAATAGATTTGAATAGGGAAAGGGAATTTAGTGAAATGATAATCAACCATGTAATTTTACCTTGTTCTTGATCGTATCTTGTAAAATACTCAATTGACTGTGTTTTTATTGTTTATAAATAATCCATGTTTCTTGAATAAACCTCCTTGAAGCCAATAAATAAGCAGTCTCAGGACGTGTTATCGACAGTTAGCTGTCATTCGATTTGATCAAAATTATCAATTGATCGGAACCCGTCAGGCATAATTTTTTGGAATCATCATTTTTTCTAATTTTTTTTCTGTAAACCTTTTGCGAAACCAATTAAATACATGAAATTTACATTCATATTATAGAATTCTTTGTGAAAGTCTGATAACTATTTGTGAAGAAATATAATTTCAACAAATTTTATAGTCTCTGTTGTCAGTCATTTCCTGGGCTAAAAAATCCTTACAGTACTGAGGAGAAATTGCGTAAGAGGCTGCGGTACTTAAAGTGTTAAAACTTTCATTTTCTTTCTTTCTTATCCAGTTCCCTCTTACCATTACAGTGTAGGGCCAGCACAATGAGTCTGGATTTCTCTAACTTTCATTTACACTATTTAAAATGTTGTTTCCCTGCCATTGAAGTCCAGAAACGATATCTATATTATTGTCTGTTTTAGGTACCTGAAAAAGGAGAGGACTTGGAATTGCGACTGCGAGAGAAAGCCTTGAAGTCTTTATTACATAGGAAGAAACAAACATCTCAGCCACCTGACAGTGGCAGTAGTAGCGAGGAGGAAACTGTCACTAAAGCTGCAAGAACTTAGCTAATATAATACATTTTTTTAGTTTGTGTGATCAGTATGTATGTCGTACCAGCTGTGCCATTTTTCGGGGGAGTTGGGGGATTTTCAATTTCTTTGGGCTGGTATACGTATACGATGGGAGATATGCGAGTGTATAGATTTATGAAAGAGGTGTGTGTGAGGAGTGATGGTAAGATGTGATGAAGTAAGTTAACCTGATGACATCATCAGGGTTTTGTACATTGGGGAATCATTTGGATTTCTCTCATTTGTTGTATGTTCACATGCCCATATTGTATTATATATTTCTAGAATATTGACTATTAATCTTTTTTCATCTTGATTATCGTATCACAATCATAGGCATGAGTTTCCAATTCCATGTAAGGTCTCAGATTTGCAGGGCTTGGACTTCGGACTTGTCATTGCTTTTTGTCATTAAAATTTGTTTTGTTTGTTTCACATTTTTTGTTGTTATTGTGTTGAGATGAGTGAAATGAGGGCCTTGTAGTGTAACGTTTTCACGTCGTGAGCAGAGGGTACTGGGTTTGAATCCTGGCGGCGGTGTTGGGATTTTTTCCTTTGAACTTGAGTTTTATGGCACTGACCAATGGAATCAGGTCCTGTCAGAGATGGGCTATAATAATTTGTAGATCCCGCCTTTGAAATGACCTAAAATGTGTTGCCAAGGGCGTAAAACTACCAACTTGAAAGCGATACTGATTATTCAAAGATGCCCCTAAAATCATTGGTACTGTACCCACAATATGTAGTTAGAAGTGCTCATCTCTTTTGTCATCCCCTTTAACAAGCATTTGGAATCGGCAGCCGCTCACTAAACTTTTTTTAAGTGGCCTTGTCTGCATGTAGCTTAAATTTAAATAACACTCACTACTGTGAAATGACAATTATTGTTAAGGAAGTCTTCCAGGTCATTTCATTAACTGGCAAAGATCTCGCTAGTTTGGAAAACAAGAGGGGGATTTCTTGCTTCTCTGACAACCACTAATAATAAAATATTGTGGCCAAACACATATTATGCAATTGACAATTCATGCACAGAGTAATGACCTGTTTGATGCAATGTTGGGGTCAGCTCTGTTTCACCCCAAATGTGGTACTTGTACACAAGACACCCACACCCAACCAACATGTACTGGGAAATGCTGCTTGCTATGGAGGATCCAACTAATTCGTTGGAAAAAGGAAACTGTAAAAGTGAAAGAAAAACAGCCATAGAGAAAAAAAAGGTTTTGTTGATTGTGGGGAATCGAACTCGGGGTCCCAGTGGTGCAGAGGTACGGTTCCTGCCTCAGAAGCGAAAGGTACATGGTTCGATTCCCGTCAGCGTCGGTTATTTTTCTCCATGAAACTCTGTAAAGAACCTAGTCCTATCATCGGAAACGGACGATAAACTCAGGTCATGTACGCACGTTAAAGAACCCTTGGCAGTTTAAAATTAATTCCTACCACAAAAGGTCACAGTGGGTTGATCACCTGCTTGGCTTACTATCTTGATCCAGAGAAATTCAGACTCATTGTGCTGGCCCTACACTACTGTAATGGTAAAAGGGAATTGGATAAGAAAGAAGAAAGGGAACCAAACTGTTTGTGAACAGACAACTGCCTCACCAGGGAAAGTGATCCACATGCTCTGCCAATCAACTGGGCTATCCACTAGTCAGTGAAATGCTCTCACCAAGCACCCTGAGTGTGAAACCACTTTCATGGACTGATATAGTCTCAAGGATTTGAGAGAAGCAGTGGATTAGCACACTGTCCAACACCCTCATCAAACAATATATGTGCAAAGAAGGCTTTTATGGTCACCCTTCAGCCAAAGAGTGCGAGGATTTATCACACTGGCTCGAGTTTAGAAATAGAACTAGAGAGTCCCGTTTCCCATGCCAAATTCGAGGTAACTCGCATGAGGTCAAAATAAATCGTACATAAGGATGGGTGACAACTCACATGAGGTCACTTACATATAGTGAAGCAAGTGGCAGAAAAATAGCCATGGAAAAGACGACGGTGGGAGTCGAACCCACACCGCAGCAACACCGCATTAGCTCGGTTACAGTCAGCGTGGCTTCTAGGTGGTTTTGTCTAGTGTCTGGGTTCATTTCCCACTTTTCTTTCTATGGCTGTTTTTCTGGCACTTGTATTATAACATTTTCATACCTTGCCTCATCATTCTCTGGTGCCTGTTCCCCTTCAAATCATTTATCTTACATTCAATTACTACTACTATTGGGCTCGCAACACCAATAGGCTTTGTGAGGAACTTATCCCTCTAGTAGTATATAGCTCTATTTATAACCTCTTGGCACTGGGCTTATTATTTGTTTGTAGGACATAGATACACAGCAGCAGTCCCTTTGTTGGTATTGGTAAGACTAGGTTTTCCAATTTGAACCAAGCTAAACATTACATTTAACAGTAACAGACCATTAACTGATCCAAGTTCAAGCACTTACCCAACAAATATGACGTATATGTTATATTATATTGGTTTGATTAAATATGGGGGTGCCAGTGGCTCAGAGGTATGGTTCTAGCCTTTGAAGCCAATCCCAGTGGCGACAGCTGTTGTTTTTCTTCATAAAACTTGATATATAAACTTATTTGCCACTCCCCTGATCCTATGAAGGTAGGTGGGATCAAGAACCTAATATCCTATCGGAGACGGACGATAAATTCGGAGGTCCCATGTGCAAGTTGTGCACGCTAAAGAACACTTGGCAGTTATAAATCGGGAAGACTCGAGAGTAGGTCAAAATTCATTCCTACCACAAAAAGGTCATTGGGCCAATCACCTGCTTGGCCTAATATCTCTCGTTTGTTGTTGTGCTCGATGTTGTGTATCATCAGGTTCGATGGAGCATCCACACGATGACAAGCGTGTTGGCGACGAACATACATTGGTCCAAATAGACAGCATTTTCAATTTTGCTGTTGTGTGAAAATACATTTGGACTGTTCTAATATGACCTTGAACTTCCGTCTCTAGCTGTATAGATTTAATAAAGCCGTAAAAATGTTTACCCGCAAGTTATTTTGCTAATTTGATAGCACTGAAGACGAATATGACAATTTAAAATAAAGCGCATCCATTTTTGTTAAAGTTTAAGATTTTATCATAAAGTTTATCCGGAAATTGATTAGTTGTCACCTATGTCATGCTCGACGAGCCTTGGATTTTACATCGCACATCCCATACACACAGTGGAGCATGTTGGATGAGCCGCTCGACCAACATGTTCGATCGTGTGTAGCAGCCATTAGAGTGTGGCAAGGTGATTGGTTAGTTAAGAGTGTGGCAAGGTGTTTGGTTATTGTTTGTTTGTTGCTGTTTTAGGGCTCTATCGACACAGAAAGGTCATTTCAGCGCCCGCCATGTTTGGTTAGTTAAGAGTGTGGCAAGGTGATTGGTTAATTAAGTGTGGCAAGGTGATTGGTTAATTAAGTGTGGCAAGGTGACATAAAACAAGAAACAGAATAACCTCCACCTCCCCCTCAAGATTGAAGCCGTTCACTTTCATGTTTTGAATTCATGGAAAAAACTTCATTGACAGAGATTAGAAACAAAAACCAAAACAATCCCTAACTTAGATCTCGTTATAATACTAATAAAAAATAAGGCGGACAAACCGTGTTTGAATTCACTTTATTATATATGTATAGTAATAATACAATAACATGTAGAAATGTTAGAATTGCCTGTGGTGAATGAATGGACTATACTATTAGTATGAGACTCATTGTATTGGCACCACCATAGAAACAATGAAAGACACCACAGGTCATCTTTCTTTCTTTCTTTATTAATTCCTGTTATCATACTGTTGTTATACCTTTCGGTACCAGATACCATGAATCATACTGATTTTAATTCCTCCTTTCAAATTCAACTCGTTTTTTCCCAAAGCCTAAGGTCTGTATTCAGCTGTACAACTATTATTGTCTTTCTGGTGTTAACCATATTTTAATTTGTGGACATGGTAAGGTGTCATTTTCAGAAAATTCAAAAACAATTTTTCCCCTAGTTTTACATTTTTTCACAATAAAGTCCATTTCATTGTCTGGTCTGGCAATACTCATTAAAAAAAAAAACATGTCAGGATTTTTAAAATTCCAATCCAACTCGACTTGTACATGGCATCATCTCCAAGATGAACAGGATTTGGAATTTTGTCACGATTGTTGGCTGATAATCTTTCCTAGAAACATAATTTATAATTGCAAATGGGATCTTTTTGGGACTCTTGTGAAGAAAGGCAGGTGGATTCCATTTGGGATTTTGTATGTCAAATTATTCTCTGTATTTGTACAATTGTTTGGTGGAACTGGAACACTGAATCTGTGGTTTTCAAAGTGTGGTTCACAATACATGTAGTTGGTGATCCCAGAAAAAATCAAATTGTTGAGAAAGTGTCGTGGCTCAATTCTAATTTGATCACTTCCCATGGTTTAAAAAAAATTGTTTAAAATAAAAATAGTGATCAATGAAACAAAGTTGAAGAACCATTGCAGTAAATTATTACTATTACAATTACCTCGCAAAATCTAAATCATGAACTTTTTGAGAATCAAGACATATTCATTTTGGTAAAAAGTTACTCAATGAACAGAGATATTAACAGGGGCACCTTGTGGAAATATAAATAGCAAAATGTCAATAACTAACTTAGGGTGATTTTTCAATTTTCTCTCTCTCTTTGTTGCCAAAGACGTCCATTCCACTAAGATTAGTAAGAAGATTATTAATAAATTCATTTTATATTGAAAAAAACACAAAGGGAGGGGAAAGCCTGTGTAGAAACAAGACAAAAGCCCATGGCAATTGTTTTCACCCCATTTGAAAGAAAACGAGGTCACAAAGACATCGGCCATCGTATGCAAAATAAGTTGAGTTCAAATTTTTACAGCTGTTAAGCAAACCTCGGATGACAAAAATCAAAAGATCCCTGAATGACCACAGTAAAATTCTAGTTACGTTGGTAAAAAACAATCAAATTGGAAAACTAGGTCTGGAGTCACACAAAACTACGCCTCCATTCAAACTGCATGCAAAAAGAATTGACTAATCAGCTTGTTGATTATGGGGGGATTCTTTTTACAATACGAATATTTTTTGTAGTTTAATAAACAATTGGCAAGGAATGTGCTTTGATTTTCATACAAACACATTAGTAGTAGCAGAAGTACTGTCGTCAAGGCTTGAATGATCCACACTAAAACACCGCTTAACTATTTTGTTTTGATAATTGTTTTATCTACATAATAGTAACAATAATAATAATAGGAGGAGTGAATCAAATCTTCAAGATGTTTATTCATTCTCTACAATTTTACATTTATAGTTTAATCCATGACCAAACTGAATGAGTTTGTAATAAGTTAAAAAAAAAACCATTAAAAAAAGGAACTATCCAACCCGGTTCAAAGTGTCTATGTACAAATCACAAGTAGGACAATAAAAGCAACAAAAATTTGAAAAAGACTCTGGCAACATTTACAATAATATTTTATATTATATCAAAAAACAGATGACTGGGGAAAAAAAACAGAAACAGCAAAAGTAACAGGAACAACTTCATATCTATAAGTATAACAGGAAAAAAAGCAAACCCAGTTGGGTACATAGAAAAATAGAAAAAAATGTTGCATTTGTATATATAACTGTAAAGACTCAATACACAAGAAAGACGACAGGTCTTCGTACACTCGTCACAGTGGCCCTGTATAGCACTTCATTGCACTTGGAACATGCTGCTATTATAAATACTCAGGTATCACTATCACAAACTCTCCGTCACATCACTCTCCTCGTTACAACTCGATTTATACAACAGTCACAGTCACAACATGAGACATTAAGAAAGTAATAATAGTTCACTCTTGATCCAGAGAAATCCAGCACTAATAGTGCTGGCCCTACACTGTAATGGTAAAAGGGAATTGGATAAGAAAGAAGAAAGAAATAATAGACCACAATTACACAATAACTACTTTCTCCTATTCTTTTTTCCATTCTGGCGACGACATCAAATGTCTAACTTCTCACATTTAGTACACAGTTTTTACTTTTTGAAATATATGTTCTTTTCAATTCATTGTTACATCAAAACCTCATCTTGAAATGTGTAGAATTTTATAAATACCGCTAAAAACCATTTCGATTTTCGTCCATGGAGCCCACGTCACACATTACCCACTGAGTGGACAAAATGTATGGTGTCAATGGACACAATTTGTTTTCATGACGCTCCTCAAATACTATTATACACTTTATCATTTCCCAAATTTAAACTTTCAGTGTCTGGGTCACAAGGTCAAAGGCCATATATATGTTTAAATGATCACCATGCTATAGTCATGTTGTATTGTATCATTCGTGTAATAATAATAATCTTGTCTTTAGATAAACAAACCATCTTGTCTGCGACTCGAATCAAACAGTGGTTACATGGAATTAGTTAGACCTAGCCTTATGTTACATTACTATTACTATTGCTGATACATTTATACTTTGTTCTTGTTACAGTCATAGTAAATGTAATATTAGTAATAGGATACACCGTGTAAAGTATAAGTGAGAGATATTCATTCTTCCATTGATCTTGGTATAATAAATATAACAGGGAATACAATACAGATTAAAATAGCACAAAATGTATTTTTTTGTTTTTGTTTTTTTTATCAACTCCTGACACATCATACAGAGATGTTTGAAATTTAGCGTAGTGATACTATCTGATATGCCGAGCAGATGAGACACTGAAAAAAATTAAACAAAAAAACTCACCCCTCAAAACGGCCCTATGTAATTTCGTTACATCAATCAATTCGTAAGGCAAACAAACTGAGGTTCTCATGAAAGACGGGACAATTAATTGTGGACACGACAAGTCACATTTACCCATCGTATGATTCCACTCTCACATAGTACTAGTAGTACAATAACTCCAAAATCAATTTCTGACCCTCCCCGGAAACCCCCTCCATTGTTTAGAGGATGAATATCAAGAGAGATAATAATAATGTGTACAATGCAGTGACTATGTCTTACTTTGTTGGTACCTTGGGAATGACCAAAGGTCACAGCATTATCATCATTAATATCTCATTCATTTCCACATTTAAAAATACCACCGGAATTGGCATACACACACACACACAAACCCACTCATACATATTTTAGACATCGTAGGATCCCAGAAGTCGTGTGAATGTATTTATTATGTCAGTTGGCACAGTCTATGGAAAATGTCAAACCTGATTCAGTATTCATTCATAACAATAATTATAAAAATAATAATAATCATCATCATCGTAGTAATAAAAATATAACAAACATCATATACAAAAAGCGATTTGTTAATTAGATTTTTCAATCAAATGTTGTATATGGTTGTTAATAATGATAAAGCTTTTAAGCCCTTGACATCAGTCTGCATTCTTCAGACACACACAATCAGTTTACCCTTGGATTGTATAGAGACATTTAACAACGGGAGTATTCAGCAGACGTTGCAGATTGACCCATCACTCACAACCAGTACCAACCCAATCGGTTAAAACACACACAACACTCAATGCCGCGAGTTCATTGGATAGAATTCAATATTATATTGTACACCGAAAGCAAACCACCAGATAAATTATTACCAACATCCTATAATACAAAACTAAAATGAACTCACAGAAAAACCATCCTAAAACAATCATCACATCAAAGGTTGAATTATTTTTTTCACATCTTCAAATTCACACTTGAAAATTTTCCTGGACAATCCGCCATACGTCTTCTTCTTCCTTCTTCCTTTCCTCCACATCCTCGTCTTCCCAGTCATATTGTTCTTCTCCTCCACCTCCCCCTGGCTCGCCAATTCCAAACTCTTCTAAAATGGTCCTCACTCTGTCGTTCCTCATGACCATGACGGCCTCGGCTTTCTGCCACAAGTCTTTCAAATCATCATTTACACCACGCTGTGACGACTCCACAATGTCACAATTCTCCATATGGTTCAAGCCGTTCGAAATGGGTGGAGGAGAAGGGGAGGGAATTGGTGGAAAACTGGACACGACTCCATCAACTTCCTTTGATTGTAAATCAACGATATCATAGTCACTTTCTGGTTTCTCCTGGATTCCGGACAGAGGAAACAATTTACCAGTATTCTCTAAATCTAATTTGTTTTCTTTGGTAGAATTAAACATATTCCTATTTGTCCGTGTGTCATTGGAGCGTTTGTGTCGGTGGTGTATCACAATGACCTCTGACCTACCCAGACTAAAACTGTTTCCCCGCCCTAAAAGAATAACACCCGGTTTTTGATGACTCCGACTCGATAACACGTCACTCTCGTTTCTCTCCAAATTACTTTCATCTTCACTCTGAATATGGGAATCTAAACTTCCTTTTTCAACTTCGTCACAACTTCCTTCACCACTGACCGATTGGTCCACACTAGGATCTAACCTACCATCACCAATCCTTTCACCGAGGTGAGGAGAGACACCACCGACTTCTTCATCACCCTCACAGCCACTGTCGTCAATGGGGAATTGTTGTTCCTGTATCTCGACACTCAAACACCTTATACTATCGTTGTCTACTGTTCCATCTTCACAACTCACACTGTCACCTTGACCAGTGTCCGACTTTGGAGTGAGGGATTCAACTTTGACCGTTGACACATTCTCCCCATCTCCATCAAATTCCAAACCAGCCATCATGCTTACTGGATAACAGTTGACAAACTTCCAGAACGGTCGAGGTGGCCAACAGGGGTAGTTGAGTAACTGTGTATTGTGAAATCTTTGCTCTTCTTCATCAGTCAGATATTCTCCAAATAACTCTCATCAAAATTCACACACACCAACTTGAATGATAAGCCTTCACCAAATTAAAAAGAAAAAGTTCTGGTTCAGAAATTAAAAAATCTGATTTTTTTTTTTTGGATTGTGTCTTTTAAAAATTTATGTCATATCAAAGTCAACTATTAATTACTAAATTCAAACTTCAATCATTTTTCTCTTCTTGGTGAATAGTATGAATAGTACTGTTTCGTTTTCTCCACGCCAAAGAGCACTGTCATTCAAGCAAAGAAAAATTTCTCATTGACTTCATAAAAAAAAAAACGTTCAGAAAGATCCCGATTTAAAAAAAACCACGTAAGAATTTCCTGACTCCACCGACACGAAGGACAAATGGAGGTCAGGTTTGAGTAACAGACAACTCTGGACAGGTCACAGGTGTTTCCTTTCCGCCTCCTCAGGTCTATGTCTCAGCCTGTGACACAGACAGGTGGCCACCACAATATGTTGTCACTGTCTCAATGAGCTTCTGATAAAGTTCTCTGTGATCCTTGGGTGCCGAGGTCATGACAGAGATTCTGGCAAGAGGAAAACAATAAATAGTGTTACTAAAACTAAAAGAAAACAAACACAAACACAATCTTTCCACAACAATGTCTGAGACAGACACAAGCACAAAACTCATGGTAGATTTGGATGAACAAGGAAACAATGTGTGACAGTGACAAAAAAAATAAGCCTAAGAGGAAGGAGAAAACTGACATGTCGAAGTGGATCGAACCCACGGCTGCCGGCCCGTCATCTGTGTAGTAATCTACTTTTGTTTTCGCTGTCATCACTACAGCTAAAATGACTACTGACATCAGACCAGTGCCAAATAAACAATTTATCCCAATTTTCAGCTCCAGAATCAGAATCTGCTGCATTCACATCACACATCACTATCTCCCTGATCACCCATGTTTACAATAACAACAACGCACAAAAATTCATATAAAATCAACAAAAATCGCTTAACGCAATTAATTCGACATTTAAACTTAAACAGACCGTAATATTCAAGGGAAACAACTGTATTAATTCAGAGGCATTGTACAAGCCCTGTTTTCATTGATTGAAGATCACCACTAGGCATTACGACTTCAGTCGTAAATCGATTCCTCTTCACCAAACCGGCATTACATCTCCAGTCGTGAATCGTAATCAAAGTGTACAAAAAGACAACATTTTCTGTAGTGTAAAGTGAACACGTAAAAAATGTGTTACTTTCTGGATAGGATTGCAGATCTGATTCCAGCTGAGAATTGGTATGGTTCCCATTTTAACACCCGGGCCGGTTGTGGCAATCGGGGACTCAGTTTCTTGCCCAAAAAACTATAAATCACCTGGAGTGGGACTCGACAATAAATAAACTACATCATGTGATATCACTACAGTGTGAGGGGGGGGTCTGCAGCTCAGTGCTTAAGTCACTCGACTTCAGACGCGGAGGACTGGGTTCGAGCCTGTCTATTTTTCTGGTCCTTTTAGAGTTTTCATAGCTCTGCCCTGGAGATTCACGTTGAATCTTCTCAAGTTCTTTAGAACCACCTTTGATATGACCTTTTGTGTGTTGAATAGGGCATAAAACTTCCAACTTAAGAACTTTTTCTAAAAAAACCTTTGAGCACTGACCTCCTACATCAGCCGTCCTCCTACTGTTTTCCTCAAAGGCAATGATAGGGGTGCCACCAGTCAGGGAAACACCGGCTTTCCCAGAACTTCCCGAGTCCAGGAGGTCAATGTAGTCCTCAAACTGTCCACTACCTCCTTCGGTGGGATCCTCTTCCTCCTCGGTTTCCTCCTGGGAGGAGGACTGGCCAGACTGGTAATGCTCTGGAATGGAGGCAGCCAACGTTTTATCTTCCTCTGGATAATGAAGGCCAATGCTGAAAGGGGGGAAGAAAAATTCAAAAAATAAATAAAGACATTTCAAAGTGATACATAGTAGCAAGGGTGTAAATGGCAAATGAAAAAAAAAGGCTGAAAACATCAGTAGTATATAAATAGCAGTACAGCATTACTGGTGGTGGTGGAAGTAGTAGTAGTAGTAGTAGTAGAAATAGTAGTGGTGGTAGTAGTAGTAGTAGTAATAGTGGAAGTAGTAGTAGTAGTAGTGGTAGTACAAAATAAAAATGGATGACCATTATTACACTTTCCGCCTATTTGAGGAAAAAGCAAAAAGTCTGAAATCAGACAAAATCTGAAAGAATTACACCCCTGTAGTAGTATGTCCTTAAGAGCCTTTTAGGCTCATAGGGCCGGAGCTTAACCCAGTAGGACGCTGGTCTATCGCATAATACTTTCCCAAAACTTCTTTGAGAATTGGTACATTTCTACACCTGGGTCGAGTGAGGCAAGCAGAGTAAAGTTTCTTGCCCAAGGAAAAAACAAAGTGCCTGAAGCTGGACTCGAACCCAGGACCCTCGCCATGAAAGTCCATAGTCTAGACCGCTCGGCCACCTCGCCATGGAAGTCCATAGTCTAGACCACTCGGCCACCTCGCCTCCTACTTCAAAGTGATAATTTCACCATTATTGGTTTACTTAATCAAGCAATGGAGAAAAAAAAGTGAATCTTGTGTGAGATGCAAGGATCCACAAACCCCTCCCTCAAAGGTGGACATGGAATAAATAAACAAACACAGCATAACAAGTCAGGTCTTCTTACAGGTCAGTTACACATTCAAAGTCAACATCAAACTGGGTCATGAACAATAGAACAACAACAAAAACCCTACGAGAGAGAGAGAGAGAGAGAGAGAG
>JARBEQ010310484.1:0-16751 GCA_030265355.1 Tritonia tetraquetra
ACCTTTGTGGTAGGGATTAATTTTGCCCGGACAGCGGCCTTACGGCCTACTCTTATCGATTTTTAACTGCCAAGGGTACTTTAACATGCGCAACGTGCACACGTGACCTCCGAGTTCATCGTTCGTCTCAGATAGGACTAGGTTCTTTGATCCCACCTACCTGAATAGGATCAGGGGAGTGGCATATAGGTTTTCGGAGAAAAATACCCGACTCTGCCAGGAATCGAACCATGTACCTTTCGCTTCTGAGTCAAGAACCGTACTTCTGCGCCATTGGGACCCCATGTTTTATTTCATAAAGGCTAAATAGGAACATTGAGCGTAACAAATTTTTAAGTTTGTTGATATTTGTTACGATGGTATAGCGATGCATGGTGGTTACTTTTATCGATTTGTTCTTAGATCACTGACTATTTAGAGGTGAAATTTCTTTTAAAACTGATACTAAACAGTACCGACACTCCATAGAGAGTGATCACATTGATTTCAAACCTTTGTGCATTTACGGCAGGTATCTTGTGCGCATTTCATGGCTGAACATAGGGCTGGCCCCAACAGTGCTCTGTGGTATTAGTGGGGCTCAATCAAACAAACAAACAATGTACAGTGTTTTGGATGATTTGATGCACACTAGTGGCGAAAGTGAAAGTAGATCTGATGATGATGTTGCCGGTGCTAGAAGTAGTAATGTCAACTGGTCCACAATTAATCAATATCGTACATTGTATAATGTAAAGATTCTGCATTTTTTAAAGGGGGATTACCTCTGTGTTTTGTTGACACAGTATTTTTTTGTGATCTTTAAAGTTCAGTCACTTCTGTTGAAAAAGTGTGAAAATTCCCTTTGCTTAACACTGCTTATGTCGATGCCGCTAAGTTGATTTTCAATCAAGTCGATATTTTCACCCGGCCCCGCCCTCAAGAAACATGAAGAAAAAAATAAAGATCGAGCAGATAACTCTTTTTTTCCAGATAAGTCGATTTTTGGGTTATGTCCCCTAGAGATCGACTTAAGCAGTGTCGACTGTACTGTAGTTTGGCCTGAAAATGCAGGAGGGAAAGGGTTAAAGATAACACCAATATTTCTAAATGTAAATATAATGGAGGCGCCAGTGGCTGATTGGATAGCACGCTTAACTGGTCAGCGTGGTCAAGCAACATTGAGTGTGATCGGTGTTTGGATGGGTGAAAATTCGGGTGCTGTGCCCTTGAGTAAGGCACTTAATTCTGCTTACCTTACAGGCAACTTGCACTGTATACTCCGTATGGAGAAGGATACAGGAGTGTTATGGTCTGCCAGGAGGGCAAAACTATCCATTGTAAAGCGCATAGAGCATGATGAAATGAATGGATTGGGCTATATAATGATATATGATATACTTTACTTTTTTACTTTTATATCTTCTGACTCATGTTCCACTTAATCAGTCATATATATACATCTACTGCATTTTTACTTTTTCATCTTTTTTAGGGTCTGTGCTCATTTTCCAACACAACATCCGCCATGAAGGATCCGTGTTGGAAAAGGGACGGAAATACACCGTCAGGACTGATGTTATGTATGGACCTGTGAAGAAATAAACTCTTTGAGGGTAGGCACAGTCATGTTGAAATGTTCCCAGTGGTTACTTTTTGGATGGCGTCGTTTTGGACACATATTAAGAAGGGACAACAACATAGCAGCTAACAAGGCAATGAAAGTTTACTTTGTCAAATCAGGAGAAAAGTACATATGAAGGCCACTTGCGTGTAAAAAACACCCACCTGGTTACATATTTACTCGCTGTGTCTTTAAATGAACCTTACACCGAAAGGTACTACAAAGGTTATTTGAATTAATAGAAATTTGTTTGATCAAAACCCCATTAGATACCGCAGAGCAGTGTTGGGGTCAACCCCATTTGCTGTGATTGTAGCTAGCTGTCCTCCGACTCTAAAAAGAAATACTTCGTGGTGTTTGAAGATAATAAAGTTTTTATGAATGTGGCCCTGTGGATTTCTTAAGGAATCAAGACTATAGAATTTCAATTTTAACCGTGCTAGTTTGACAACAAAATATTTTCTTCTAACAGTCTACTAATTATATTAAAATGTGTGCACACACAAATGAATGAGCCCTAAATAACTGCTCACTGATAGTTTTCCATATAAAACACATTCTTGTTCTGAAAACGTGGAGTCTGAAGCGTTCCTTGTAAATTTTACGTGTGAATTATGAAAAATCAAAAAATTATGTTAAGCTTACAGAACTTTTATAATATCCTCATGCTTCGCAATAATAAGTCGAGTTATATGCGGCGAGCATCATTTTAGAATTTTAGAGCCCTCCGCGAAAAAAGTATTTGAAGTTAGAAATTTTTTGTTAGCCCCATTATAATATGATTATTGTTATTGTTATTATTGTTGTTGCTGTTATTATTATTATTATAACTGTTCACTGTTATATGGTTATATAAGTGGGAGAAAAACAAAAAGTCATTTGTACCACATCAAACTAAGGCATTTGTTTTTCTTTTTTAGCTGAAGTCTTCTTGCTTATTTATAAACTTATTGATTATTTTGGAAATCTTTTATACTAATAACTGTGATATGGGATTGATCTTTAAAATATTATGTTTTTATCATATTTACTTTACAATGCTTTTACTACTATGTCGTAATGTTTAAATGATTTTATATAGGTATGTTTACAATGCCTTTTCTAATATGATCTCGTAATGCTTATATCAGAGGTTCCCTAACTTTTCCCCCCTCACGAACCCCCTGTGGATGTCAGAGGTCTCCATGAACCCTCAACTTTTTGAGACACAATCTGGGCCCGAATTATACTATAATAGGCGTAACAGTGCTTTTCATAAAATGTAAAGTTCATGGTGTAATATTGTAATGATAACAACAAAATAATGATTCTATGTATTTACAAGATTTGATCCTGCAAATTTGCGGTGAAAATTGTATAAGAATTTACTGATAAAAAACAGTTTAATTCAGTCCCTGCAGTTCTAGTTATATATGGAACATCAGGGACATGATGTACCTGTCATCAACGGTTAGTGACTGTTGATATTGAAAAACTTAATACAAAAAACTTTAGACAGAGAAATGACACATCCCTACCTTCATGAAAATTTTCATAGATGTGCTTAACATTATAAAGTTGTGAGGCTTAACAAAATTTTTTGCGAGTTCAAAAATTATATAAGATTCCGAAACTTCAAGATCAGATCACTAATTGTATCAGCATCAATCATCCATCACACACGGTGAGACAGATGCTCCTGTTTTTCCTCCACGAGGCGTTTTTGGTCCTCAGAGCTGTCTTGGAGAGGGCCACTCTCATTTTGGGTCTGGTGTCATGACGTGCCTGCAGCTTTGTTTTCATGATGACAAACACAGAGAACCAGGCTTTGCAGAGGTGACGAAAGGCAGTGCCATCCAGAGAGCTTTCACTGCGAGATTGGGGAAGACCTCATAGTTGCTTGAACAAGACTCCAAGGGATTGGCAACGGTGGAGAACTGCATCTTCTGGCGGCCAGACGCCTTCAGCTCGTTGTTGCTATCAATGTCGTCAATTTGAATCATGAAATGATCCTGTATCCACAGATTGACTGCCAGATTTGGAAAGTAGCCGTCAACATTGTCAGACAGAGACTTCAGTTTAGTAATCGAAACAATAATATTATGCTACCGAACTGAAAGATAAAGTAACTAAGACTGGAATACTGGACTAAAGCAGTTTCCTAAAAAAATAGACTTTTGAATCACGATCGTGGTTCATGCTAGCCTAGCAAGATCAGATTTTATTTCAACAAAACGTGCTCTAGTTTTGAATTTCAGAAACGTCTCACGAGCCCCCTGGATGGACTCCCGCAACCCTGGGGGTTCATGCACACCCGTTAGGGAACCTCTGGCTTTGATTACTTTCCTGTGATATTACTTGCTTTGCTAGACCTATACATATTTTGGTTCTGATGAATTTTATTGATATCTCTTTCTACATTCTAGTGTTTGTGTTCGTTCTTTGTTTTTTTTGGTTGGTGTGTCCAGCTGAGGAAAGGTTTTACCTGAAACGTTCTGTGTCCCTATGTTATTGTCTTTATTGGAAGTTTTTAAAAACATTATTCTCTCTGTTCTTTGACATGAAGTTTGATACTGTTGTGATATTGTTATAAAGATAAAGTAATAACCATTGTGGCTACACCACAGAGGCGCCGGTAGTCAAACGGTTAGCACGCTGAACTGGTCAGCGTGGTCAAGCTACATTGATCGTGATCAGTGTCTGGATGGGTGACCACTCGGGCGCTGTGCCCCTTAGGTAAGGCACTTAACTCTGCTTACCTCACTCGACTCAGGTGTAAATGAGTACCCAGCTGAGGGCAGCGAACGATCTTGTCAGAATGCTAGTGCTGAAGTGCCTAACAGCTTGCACTGTATACTCCTCATGGAGTTGAGAAGGATACAGGAGTGTTATAGCCTGCCGAGGGGTAAACTATACATTGTAAAGCGCATGGAGCATGATGCACTATATAAGTGCTATGCTTTACTCTTTTTACATTACGCATGTTGCTATTATCTCTAGTCATTTTTCATATTTGTATTTACATTTTTAAAAATAGCATGTCTCTGGAAAGATTTCCCAACCTGGGATGAAAATGAAATCATAAGTATCATCATCTTGTGATTATCATCATCATCATCATAATCACCATCATCGTAATCGCTGGCATGTGTTGGTTAGCTTTTCAATATTACCTAATTTATTTGCTCTATACAGTCGACACTGCTTAAGTCGATCTCCAGGGGACATAACCCAAAAATCGACTTATCTGAAATAATCGAGTTAAATGATTATTGACTTACCTCCCTTTCACATTTGAAAAATAAAAAGAGGTGTGTCCCCTCCGTTCTTATCAATGGTTTTGATCCATTGTTGTTTGTTTGGAGGGGGGGGGGGGGGGGGTTTGAAGAAATTTATTTCAATAGTATCAAGTATCAGTAATCAACCACCGATTACGACTTGGAATGAAAATCAGAGATCTGTTTTTGGACCTTGTTGCTGTGATGATAGTTTTCAAGCAAAGACTCCAACTTAGCGAGGGTGCAGTACAGCTGCTGTCTTACCTCACTACTGTAGGCTAACTAGAACAAGCGTGCTAAAGTGTTGCATTATCTCTCTGCCTTCTACATTACGTCTAGTGTCTACTTAACCATGCATCACCCTCTACCCCCCTTGGTAAGGCCAGTGATAAGGCTATGATGCCCAACGCATGATAGAGATCAAGAAATACGTTGGTAGGTTGTCATCCGCAATGAAAAGTTCAACTTATGTAAAAATCGAGTTATCTGCTCGAGCTTTATATTCAACAAAACTGCCAGTACGTAGTCGTCTCGACTTCAAGCGTAAATCTGATAGAAAACAGGTGTTCACCACATACCATATACTCGTAAGAGATATCAAAGTTGAGGTAAAGGCCTGCAGTACTGAAAGGTCAACTAAAAGTAAAAAGAAAAAATTATTGAAAATCAACAGGCTAAAATTAATAAAGACATTGATTTTATAACCAAACATGAGGAATTATGCACCACTGCTAATGCCCTTGATGACTTTATGATAACTCAATCGGAGCAGAAGAGAAATAAAACTGAAGTAAAGGAAATTTTAAAAGACCATATTATGTATTTTAACATATCGCTCCAAAAGTTTGGCCGGGCCGGCAGGCTGGGGTTCGATTCCCCACTTCGACACGTCAATTTTCTTCTTTCTCTTCAGCTTATTTTTCTGGCACTGTTACATTATTATTTCCTTGTTTATTGAATGGTGGTCCTGCGGAGGAGTTAATTTCTAAGATCAAGGATAATTTTTCATGTAAAATTTTTGAAATTACATGTACCAAATTTATTCTTGCGTTTTGTAAAACTTCAATAACTTGTTGAATCAACTTAAATTATGTTTTACCAATGAATCCTATTAGGTACACGGTATTTATCGGTTTTAATTTTATACTTTGATCCAAAATTAGATGAATATATGTGTTTTGTCACTTTTATATATTTCAAGATTATTTGAATATATGGACAGTGTCCTTCATTTTGGTCTTTGTATTCAATTTCTTGATGCAGTTATATTAAGAGTTTAGTCTTTTTTTTGTTTAGAGGTTGCTGTTCTGAACAATTTGATACCAAATACATGCCAATTTGATAAAAAATAAGATTTTATACTCATACTCAATGAAAATGATGAAAACATGGTGGTTTTTTTTCAAATTTGCGAAACGTGCACGATTTGAATTGTGAGCCTCCTTGGGACCGTATAACGCATTAAAATGAAGAGTCAGCCCCCCCCCCCAAAAATGAATTAATTAGTTAGACAAAGAGCACAAGTATTCAGCCTGTGATTGCATTTAATTTTATTTATGGAGTCTCTTAAAATGTCTTTCTTTCTTTCTTACTTATCCAATTCCCTTTTACCATTATAGTGTACTGCCAGCACAATGAGTCTAGATTTCTCTGGATCAAGATATTAAAATGTCATTAGCTTTTATTGTTCAATTCTAATGCTTTTGGTATCAAATCAATCGGAAAAGAACGTTCTATTCAGAAATGTTGTTTTTAGAGCAGTATGTCTTTTTATATTTGAGTTCAGACTGCCTATTTTATTTTTAAAACGTCCATTGGAAATAAAATGTTTAATAAGGGAAGCAACTGTTCCTGTTTCTCCCTCCTTGCTTGATTTGTTTGAGTGAGCTCCTTTGACTTTGTTTTTAATTTAAAAAACCCCCAAAACCAACAGAAAACAAGATGGGCGGAGTTGTGTAGCTTGTTCGTTTGACCGAGCCCCATTAATACCACAGATCAGTATTGGGGCCAGCCCTATGTTGAGCTATGAAAGGCACAACAAGATACCTGCCATTCATGCAGGCAACCCGACTACAAAACAGCTGGAAATTCTTTGGATTAGTTTCAGACAAGCAGGTGATCAGCCCACTGTGTCCACAACTCTTTAATGGCACCATGAGCAATACACTGATCAGTATTTATTGAAGACGGGCCAATAAACATATTACAGCCCTTGTGGGTACCTCCTCAGTTACTGATAGAAACTGGGAGGTTCTACCACTGTGACTGGGAGGTTCTACCACTCTGGGCAAGTTTGTTGACTGTAAGTGGAATTTCTTGAATGAAGATTATTTCTAATCTTAACTTCATTGAATCAAACTCCAAGTGAATCTTTAATTAACTCTTTTTTAAAAACTGAGTGTATGTTTAGATTTTAGGGTTCAGGGACATGGAACAAATGACTTTCACTCTGAGAATGTTTAGAATTTTAAGGTTTGTTTGTTATTTGGTGTTTTAGGGCTCTATGGACACAGGTAGGTCATTTTAGCGCCCGCCACTCGGTTCCAAATAAATCAAAGATAACTAGATGAGCAGTCCTCGGGTGGCACCCACCACTAGGGGGAGCTGCACCCCCTGTTGGTGAACAGAGGGCCCATTTATAGACCCCAGACCCCCGTGGTGTAGAACAGAGGAAGAAGACAGAGCAAGATCAGACAAGATGCCACCCATGGAAGGACATGTAGTTCATGGGTGGCACCCATCATCGGGGTGGGTGGGGTGCACCCCTTGCACCCCCTGTTGATGAAGGGTGGGTGGGGTGAACCCCCTGTTGATGAACAGAGGACCTATTTATATTACCCCTGGATTTTAAGGTTAAGGGACACAAAACAAGTGACTTTCACTCGGAGAATGTTTAGATTTTAGTGTTCAGGGACACAGAATACCGTCCATAAGACAGCTTGTTTGATCGAACCCCATTAATACCGCAGAACAGTGTTGGGGTCAACCCCATGTTCAGCTATGAAAGGCACACAAGATACCTGGTATACATCCAGGCACCTCGACCACCAAGCATGGATGGACACGGTAGGAAATCCTCTGGATCCAAGAATTTGAGACAAGAAGGTGATCAGCCCAATGTGTCCTAAACTCTTTATTGACACCATGAGCAATATACTGGATAGTATAAATCATAATCAAGGTCAACAAACAAATTAATGTAGCCCTTGTGGTCACCTCCACAGCTATATAAGAAGCTGGGAGAATTTACCACTTTGGGCGTCCATGAGCCATTACCTGGAAATAAAGTAGTTTTTTTGGGGGAATGGTCCCTGATGGGGATTCCCATGCTACTACTAGTGTCCACAGTGATTTTCCTTTGTTTATGGCTGCCACACTGCCAGAACGGTGAAATTTGAACGAAGTTATTAAAGTTTTAGTGACAGTCTAGTAATTTTGGGGGTACTTTGTGGAGTCTAATAGCAGCATGAGTTGGATTTCTTTTGGGGCTGATTGTGGCTTTTCTGTTTATTTAATGGCTTCAAGTAACATGGTTTACTTATGAACAACACACAGTCATTCATTCAAAAACATTTTCTCTAACTTTTTACATAACATACACATAAAAGCATATAAAAGGTATGAAAGCATTTAGTAAGTCAGTTCATAAGAAAGCTCTTTCATTCCTCTTTCAGAACATACTTTTATTGTATTTCCTCCACTCATAGGTTCAGAGTTGACATTTTTTCATACTCCTGTATCAAGATCGCACAGTCTCCACGGGCTGATAATAATAATAATAATAATAATAATAATAATAATAAACAATTATTTATATAGCGGCGGTATCCATCAGTGAAGCTGAGAGGCGCATTACAATGATTCGTTCATTCGTTCATTCATTCACTCAGTCACTCAGTAATTGTCATCACAGAATTTTGATATATTAAAAATATGCTAGGCCATGATATTATAAGTATTTTATCTAGCTAATCAAACACTGAACGGAAGATAATGAAAGGGTAACATTTTCTCAGGAGCAGGATATCAAAAAGGTTAAACAACATTCAGCATTTTGAATGGAATAGGACACATTATAATGTACATGTGTGTTTTTTCATTGAGTTTGTAGGGTGTGTGTGGTTTGTGCAATGTGTCACATGTAACATTTTTCCTTGTCACCCTTTAAGTTGATATAGCGCCCAGACAAATAGACTTCTAACTAAAATATAGCCATACGCCTTACTATTATTAGTAACAATTGTACCACTAGGGTAGGGTGCCCCAATTTCGACACGTATTAGCTTTGCCCTAATTTCAGTCACATCTCAAAGCCATGCAGGAAAATGATTTTTTAAAAACTCAAAATGGCGATAATGCAAAACATTAGGATAGGAAGAACACAATCAACTTTACGAAATTGATGTCTTGCTTGTTTGATACATTAATCATAAAACAGTGTTTATCTAAATCATAAGAGCACAATTTTCTCATAAAATTAATTCTTTAGTTCAGATTTTGTAAATGCCATTCTAGCTTCTCATAAAAAAAACTCCCAGATATTTGTATTCTTTGACCCTTTCAACATTTATGTTCTTTATTTCGATATATTGGTGTAAGTTCTTCGTATTTCTAAAATCAAATAGAATTTATCTTGTCTTCTAATTCTAAACATTTAATTGCAAAAAGTTTTCATTACACCATTTAACAAATTTCAATGAACCCATATCCAATAATTTGTGTATTAGAACATGTGGCTGAATCAACAAAAAGGGTTTGAATATAACTTCCTGGGATATCAAGATGGCTGTAAATGTTGTCAGTAAACAACAGCATTGCGTCTTCAACACCCCCGTTCCCCTTATATGCAAATTGATGAGGATCCAGGGTGGGTTCACAAACAGGGTGGGTTCACAAACAGACAAAATAGATTTCAATACATGCCTTTCAAGACACGGGTCTAAAATCATTTGTTTGTTTGTTGCTGTTTTAGGGCTCTATCGACACAGATAGGTCATTTCAGCGCCCGCCACACACTTCAAACAAATCAAAGTTTAGGAAGAGACATCTGCAACACTCATGGGTCACATAAGCGCGGCAGAAAAAGTAAGACAAGGGGGACGACACATAGTTCAAAGATAGAACAGAAGTAGAGTCCAGCAGATCAGTAAGTCCCTATCCCAGGCTGAGGTGACCGAAACAGATTCACTCAGGCAGCCCCTGCAGACAGGATATACTCAATTCATAAAATATACAGTAATCTATATGGTAAGAATGAATACTATAAAGAGAGATGATTTACATGAAAAAACATGTCATCTCTCAATGCTCAAAAAAAAAAGAAAAAAAAGAATACAACTGAATATTTCCACACGGCAAGAGACCCAACCCCAAGCAAAACCGGATCATCTCATTCCAGGACAAGAACAGAAAGCTCCATGGGAGCGGGGACGATAAGTGAGGGGGATAGAAGACAAAGGAAAGAGTGAACCGGTTTAGCACCCGCCAGCCCACAGAAGGGGTCCTGCCAACTGCCCGCAAATCATTCATTTGTTTGGCATATTTTGATTTAGGGACAGGTGAAATTTGGGATATCTTCCAAGCCCTGGTTATAACCCCTCCATTAATTGACATGTTAAAAATAGTTGTAAACATTCCAGCAAGTTCATAAGCACGTGTTTTAAGAACACTGGGCGAACTTTTGGTCCGGATTTTTTATCATATTATCATTGACTTGACGATACAACAAAATAGCGAGGTGAATTGTGCTGTCCCTGAAATTTCGTTATATCCGTGCTATAAGGATTTTCTCATGTGTGGAGTTTTATGTGCCTTCTCAGGTGAGAATTTTGGGTAAATACCTTATCACAAACGGTACACTTAAAAGGCCTTTCTCCTGTGTGGAGTCTCATGTGTGATATAAGGTGAGATTTTTCTTTAAATGCCTTATCACAAACAGTACAATTAAAAGGCCTTTCTCCTGTGTGGAGTCTCATGTGTGATCTAAGGTTACATTTTTCATTAAATGTCTTATCACAAACAGTGCATTTGAAAGGTCTTTCTCCTGTGTGGAGTCTTGTGTGAGTTGTAAGGTGAGCATTTTGGGTAAATGCCTTATCACAAACAGTACATTTAAAAGATTTTTCTCCTGTGTGAAGTCTCATGTGTATTGTAAGGTGAACATTTTGGGTAAATGCCTTATCACAAGCAGTGCATTTAAAAGGTCTTTCTCCTGTGTGGAGTCTCGAGTGTAAATTAAGATGCTGTTTGTGGGTAAACGCCTTATCACAAACAGTACATTTATAAGCTTTATTTCCTGTATGCATTCTATTGTGTGACATAAGATATGTTTTTAGAGCAAAGGTCTTATCACAAACAGTGCATTTAAAAGGTTTTTCCCCAGTGTGCTGTCTCATATGTCTTCTTAGTCCATGTTTGTTAGTAAAAGTCTTTTCACAAACAGTACACATATAACAAAACAATACATCAGTTCCATTGCCGGCTTGACTTCTTATTTCATGATTTGATTTATCCATCCTCTTTGCAGAGCCAATCCTCTTGTCATGAGTCAGCGTAAAGGTTGACAGCATTCCTGAAAGAACAAAGAGAGAATAATATTATAATGAATCTACTGGGTATTTTGGAAAATAAAATCATTTTGTCACAATCATGAATGTTTCTCACATGCTGTGGATAATACACTGTGAAACTAAATGTAGCAATGCTAATGCTGGGCCTCGTTTTGACTGAAAAACGGGTCATTGTTGAGATGCTATTCATGGACCGCCATGATCCTATTCTTGCTATTTCAAAATTCTTTTCATGTCGATCTTTGTGAATGGATGTGAATTAAATTTGGCAACCAATCAGATAAAAGTTAAACTCACAGCGACAACTAAGTGAATGTTTAGATCCCCTGGAGAAGCCCAGTCAGTGGGCATCGACTTGCTTTTTAAGGAACTGGGTTTCCGGCAATTAACTGGGTCCGTTCCAGGTTGAACTTAGATTTTGCTGTCAGTCTGGCGTTTTTACTGCCAAATCCCCCAATTTTCTCTTGCTCCTCTGTTATTACTTGTTTGTTTGGCAAATTGATCGAAAACTATCCCGTAACCCTGACCCGAAAAGCTATTTAGATAATATTTATATATTTTCATCCCGGACTTGTTTTATTATTTGGATAATGAATGTCAAGGAAAGTAATTCAGTATAAGCATTTTTGTTATCCCCCCTTTGTTTTCTTGTAGTATCTAGACATTCGTCTACGTTGACGTCAGTGACAGACAGACAAGCCAGTCTTCGACTGCCACCTACACCCCTTTCTCCCTAATAACAATACATACTATAGGTAGTTTAAAAAGTAGATAGCGGCTAATATCTAAATATTTATTTGAGTTTGGGTTCAAAAGCGAGTTGAGGATACAGGTTCGACCCAGGTTGATCCCAATCAACTGGGTTTCCGGGTCAAGAGCAGGAGCTGGGTATCCAAATAAATTTATTTGGACAACCGCCCAGGCCTACCAGTCAGTTACCACAGCTGGACAGTAATAAATTATATCTGACACATAAAATTGTCCGGTTAAGGTCAGGTCGTATATCAACTTTACGTGAGAAACCTAATAGACAAAGAATCCACTCAAAATCTGTGGAAACAAGAAGGTGTTATATGACTGGGATAGCACCACAAATACAAGACAGAGTGACCTACACTACTTGATGAAGACAAAGCAAATGTACCAAATGACAAATTCTGCTCCGTTTTCACCATGGAAGACATACCAAGCCTCCCAAACACTATCCCAAGCCAACATCCAGACATGCCTGAAATCATCGTGACAATCCAGGGGGTCTAAAATCTTTTGAAAACCCTGAAGCCAAGAAAAGCTAGTGGCCCTGACCAAATACCTTGTCATCTTCTATAAGCAGTGGCTGATGAAATTGCTCCTGCGATTACTAGGTTTTTTCAGCTGTCATTACAAACAGGAGATATGCCAGATATATGGTAACACACATTGGTCTAGCCTATCATTAAGAAAGGAGACAGCTGCCAACTACAGACTGATCTCACTGACATGCATATGTTGTAACTGCTGGAGCATATAATATCATAAGATCTGGAATCACTGAACATCTTCTTTGCATTTATAAGTTTTGCCATTGTTATTTCTCCATATTTTCATTAGGACCGTCATTGTTATTTAGGCTGTTGTTCTCTGTATTTTCTATTATTAGATAAGTTGTTTGGATATGTAGACTTTCAAAATATTCTCTCCACACTTCTAGAATTTCATTATTATTTTTAACCACATCTCCCTGTTTATTCTTAACATGTTTTATTGGACACTGATTTCCTTGTCTACACCCCTTTACCACAGCTCTCCAAAACAGTTTCTGATTTTCTTCTAACTTTTCTCCAAATTTTTCCCATTGCTGTTGCTTGGATTTCCTAACTTCATACTTAGCTTCCTTCCTTTTTAGTTTATCAGCTTCCATGTCTTCACTACTTTCACTTGCCAAGTATTTCTTCCATGCGTCTTTTTTCCACCAAACAGTCCTTTTTCTATTGCCTCCTAATCCTATAACTTTTCTTCCACACTTTCAGTAAATGCTTTCGTATATATTGATCAGATAATTTGTACATCTTCTATATTTACTTCTGTCTGCCTATCTTCAATTTTTCGTCTAATTATGTTTTGGAAAGTGCTTTTGGTATCTCTGCCTCTCAATTTCTTCTAATTCTAATTCATATCTCTTTTGTTCTTTCTGTTTATTAGGTTTGGTTGAATTTCCCTACTACTAGAAAGTGATCACTGTATATTTCTCCTCCTCTTTTAACCCTGACATCATTAGTATTATAAAACAGATGGCTGCTAACAAATTAAGTAGTTTATCATTGACTTTTCATTCCTATCTTCTGAAGCTATGGTCCATTTATCTATGTCTTTGTGTTTGAAAAAAGTGTTCAATATTTTAAGGTTATTTCGGATGCAGAAATCTTGTAATACTTCCCCATTGGCACTTTCTGTATTTTCATCTTCTTTACCTATTGCTCCAAAACATTTTTCATGCTTATTGCCTACCTCTTTTCACTACCAATAAAGAGTTCATCTGGTAAATTTGTGATTTCACAGAAAATGAGTTCTGATCGACGCAACACAAAAATCATATTCTCAAAGAGGAAAAAAAATAAAATTGTATCCGCATATTTTCCTTACAAAATCGTACTAAAATATGCGAAAGTGTCAGTTGCCTTGACTGGACTAGCATAACAATAGCATTGGTTGCTCTAGCATCGCTCATGTGATCGTGTTTTCTTTCACTGCAGACTGCACTGTCTGTCAAAAGTACGCAAGAACAGCTTTTTATGACTTGACCATGTCTTGGCATCCCTGTTATAATAGGTTTGGTTCTCATATGGCCCTGTTATAACCGACATATTTTACTAAAAATAATGAGTAAGAAAAAATGCGGTTTTGAAAAAGGCCTGTTATAGCCGGATCCCTATTCCATCAGGGCCTGTGTATAAATGGTTTCAACTGCACATTGATAGGCCAAACAAACGCTCCATACCGTTTACACGTTTACACTCAATTGTTACATAGCTATGACTTGGAAATGATGGAGTCGCACATATGAGCCATCAAAGTAGTCAGTGGGTTAACATAGAGCTTTCTGATTGTAATAAATACTAACCTATTTCATTCTTTTCCCACAAATGGGTAGATACTTCATCTATTCTTGGTCCAATGAAAACACTGCAGTGCTTTAAATTTTCCTGAAATTAAAAAGAAAGGAATTTCACAAGCAATCAAAATAAAACTGTCGACAACAAAAAATGTTTCTGGTGCAACTGACATTCCACAAATTCAAAATACAGTCGACTCGGGTTAATCGCAACACGCCGGAAGCAAAATTGTTGAGATTTACTGGAGTTCTCCTATATAGCCAGAATCACTCTCAAGCAAACCATTGGGTCTATGTATTCATTAGAATCACCCACGCAACTGATATGCCACATCCTCCTTGACAATTTCTGTCACAGGTCACAGACATCAAAGAGTTCACAGACACAAGATTATAGCCACCCATGCTTTTGTTAGATTTGTCCTCACTAGCAAAGAGGCCGAAACTCTTTTGATTGTGTAATCAAATATGATCCAAGAGCCAGTCGCTAAAAGTCTCCAGTGACGAGATGACGCAACTGTTTGCTCTTGACTGTCTAGACAATGCATGTTGTCATTCCTTGGGAGCTTCCCAGTTAAGACGCTTCCCGTAAATGTACGGGACCAGGTCAGGGTTTCGCTAGCCTATTCCCCTAAAATACCGGAAGTGAATTTGTTGAATATCCTATGTCTGCCATAGCGTAAAAGACGTAAAGGTCTTCTTTTGGCCAACTTTCACTAAAACAACAAGCATCTTTTCACAGTTCGGTCGCACAAGCTCCAGACACAATCCGGAATTATGGTGTTATTATCGTTGTGCGAAGAAACATCTGTCTACATTTATTGGTTCATCTTTTTTATAGGGGCCTAAACTAACGAATTGAGAACTTTTTCACCTAATAACAAGCTTAATGGATCTCGAATGTCAAGTCTGTCGGGTAAGACTGTTTTTCCCTGTTGAATAACCTAAAATTATGACTTATTTACTTCTTTTTTGTATCAAATTACATAAGAATAAAACACATTGTACATTGCCTGTTATATTCACCCATATTTACTTACAAATGGTAGGCTAACTATCATTCTTTACATAAACCAACTTTAGTAGTGTTTTTTTGATCAAACCCCATTAATACATCAGAGCAGTGTTGGGGCCAGCCTTATGTTCATCCAGGAAAGGCACACACGATACCTGCAATAAATGCAGGCACCCCACCACAAAACACTACTGAACACAGAGCAGGACAGGTAGTTTCTGACAAGCAGGTGATCAGACCACTGTCCACAACTCTTTACTGGCCACATGAGCAATTCACTGAGCAGTATTAATCAAAGACAGGCCAAGAAACAAATTACTGTAGCCCTTGTGGGCTATTGATAAAAACTTGGCAAACTTTAATAGAAAAAGTAATTAATAACAGGAGTTTCTACTTGTTAAAGGGTATATTTGAATCAACAAAAAGTTGATATAAATTTATTAACAATACAAAGATTCAATAATTAGATGAAACACGCCGCCAACAAATAGGTTTGGAGTGGATACCCTAGCTAAATATCTATTTTCATTCATTTTTGTGACAAATTTGTGTTAGTATCATCAATAACTTTTTTGGTTTTCAAAAGTTACACCGAGTGACGTGGATATCCACAAGACGATGCTATTATGGGACAACAAAAGCGTGATAAAGGAACTCTTCCTACTGACATCTAATCCCATCATATTTTACCATCATCCTTTTCTGATCCTCACCGCCTAGTAATGCAAGGAGTTGGAAACAATTTCTATGTCCCTGACAAGTATTATCGCTCTTGCTCAATCTCTTTGAATCCCGACACTTTCTTTCTTCTTATCCAGTTCACTTTAACCATTACAGTGTAGGGCCAGCACTATGCACACGTCTCCGATAGGACTAGGTTCTTTGATCCCACCTACCTGAATTATAGGTTTTCACAGAGTTTCAAGGAAAAAAATACCTGACGGTGTTGGTCACGAGAATCCAGTCCAGTACCTTTCGCATCAGAGGTGAGAACCGTACCTCTGCGCCACTGGGACCCACGAATCCTGACACTATGCTACCAATGATGATAATCATAACCATTATTCTAATAAGGGGTCCCAGTGGCGCAGAGGTTCGGTTCTTGCCTCAGAAACGAAAAGGTACATGGTTCAATTCTCGTTATTTTTCTCTGTGAAACTCGGTGAAAACCTATATGCCACTCCCCTGATCCTATTCAGGTAGGTGGGATCAAGAA
>JARBEQ010310706.1:0-16741 GCA_030265355.1 Tritonia tetraquetra
TCAAGACAGGAGAGAGTGGAAAGCCTTTGTTGATGGCCTGTGCTCCACAGGGAGCTGAGAGGCAAAGAAGAAGAATCTTATATACTGATCATACCGTTTTTTTTCTTCAGATACCAATTTATTTTTACCTTTGTCTTTACCAGGTTTTTTTTAGCATGAATGGCAGGTCTGAATTAAATAGCTGTGTTTAGAAATGATATAATGTTTCATAATTTCACTGGTTTTTTTAAATGTTGGATGACATTTTTCAAACATTTTTCTTTTACTTTCAGATCATGACCCCAGATTTTGGGCTTACCAAGATGCTATGAGGTATGGAGTTGAGCTTATTAGGTTTTGATAAATTTTAAAGAAATGTTTTAATTTCAGACATCAATTTACTTACAAATATGAAATGCCAATTCCAATTCTTTTTGTTAGAGCATTGTAATCTATAAAGTCACAGTGTATGTTATTGTCCATTTGACTCACTGACTGGCCTTCAGCTGTCACCTATCTACTTGATTTGCTCTCATCTTTCTGCTGCTGACATTAAAACCTGATAAAAGTCTATTTATAGAGCGGCTAACTATTGTTGGCAATGGTGTACCAGCAAATCTTCATTAAAATGAGAAAACTAAATGCTCACAGGTGTGACGTATACAATTTCACAAGAATTGAATTTGGCAGATAAAACCAGTGTCTTTGTCTTGTTTGAACTCGTTTCACTCGCTTTTGTTCCATCATAGCTGACGATATCACCTTATTATTACAGTCAGTGTTGATTTACAAATATTTTCAGTTTTCAATCTTTATTATCTCAACAAAGCAAGACACGACATATTCTACTGAATTTGGTCTGTTCATATTCCTGGCATAAATTGTAGACAAAGCATTGTTTTTTTGTGATCTGATTGTCAGGAGGAAATTATGAGATCATATGTGGAAAGATGAGAGCTGTGAAGACATTGAATGATGATCTACTTTTGTTGTAAATGATGAATTCTAATTTGAGTTTTGAAAGGCTTAAATACTTTTAAAAAATGAGAATGAAAATTTCGGAATAAATACATTGCTTAGAGGAAATCGTTTTGTTTTTCTATCTTGCAGAGTGCCATATTTCCCACCACCACCAATGAGTATAGTGCGCATGCCTAATACTGGGATGTCCTCATCTACAACATCCCCTAGCAACTCTCGGTCATCGTCTCCAAGTGTAGTAGCCAACAACAGGCGAAACATCAAAGCAGTTGCTGATAAAGGTGTCAATCTGAACCAAGTGAAGAGTGGACTGCAGCAGCAAGTTATAGGAGATCCAGACCCACAACCACAAGAGGAACTCCGCCAGTTCCTGAAACTCGCAGGCCTTGAAAAATATTATGAGAAATTTGCTGGTTATCCTGTACAAACGGTCAGTTTTTGTTGAAGATGATACAATAAAACATGCATGTATTTCGTCCCCTAAGAGCCAGTTTTGCGTATCATAGTTTTTCAAGATTTGAAATAAAAATAAAAAAGTATTTATTTGCAAAACCGCATAACATTTCAAGAAAATGGAATAGTATTATGATGGTAATAGAAATAGTAGTAACCATGATACTAATAATAGTAATGTAGAGAGAAAAAAAGAGGTACATAAGAGGGAAAAAAAATGAATAACAATATAAATGAAAATACAAAAAATCTAATTAAAAATAGCCACAATAATAAAATTAGAAATAGCCACAATAATAGGAATAGTAACGAAACTGATACTGATGATATATACACATACACTACATAAACATACATACTAGCAATGCCATTGAAATTTTGTTTTTGGCTTTTAAGCCCTTCTAACTGTGTCTGTTTGATATCTCTATCTCTGTAAAGAAAATAACCGTTTGAAATTCCATCCAAAAATAAAAAAGTTATGCTATTTTGAAGTCGGCAAAAAGTTGTAGACTTTTAAAGAGGAAAAGATTCTGAAAATACGGATCCTTATCACGCTTCTTTTTTTTTTTGATCGTAAATATTTTGGTTAATTACAAGAAGATTTGAATGAAACTTGGCATTCTGAATGGAAATTTAACGTGGAATCTGATTCAAATGACTAACATTGTTTAGAACCATCATCAAAAGCATAAAAGTCATTTTTAAAGGGATTGTCCTGTTTTAATTTTATTCTTCAAATTGTATTTTTATTTTGTTGATGATCCTTTCATATTTTTTTTCAAAGCATTGTATCCAATAGTGGGTTGATCACCTGCTTGGCTTAATATCTTGATCCACATAAAAATCCAGTCTCATACTGCTGGCCCTACACTAATGGTAGAAGGGAGCTGGATAAGAAAGAAAGAATTGTATCCTCTCTCTCTCTCTCTCTCTCTCTCCCCATTATTCTGTACTTTGTTCTGTTTTTACTAAGATTAGGATTGGGAGACCTTACAATTATTTTTATTTAGATGTTGAGATATCAAGTGAAAACTGATTTTGATGTTTTACCAGTTTAGTACGTGCTTAAAAGCCATATCTATTGTAATTAGACTGTTTTTGATTTTTTTTTTTGTTTTGAAAGTTTGTTTTGAAATGATAAATCCATTTTGCAGCTCTTCTCAATGACTTCCGAGCAGTTGACTGGACTTGACGTTCCTCATGATGACCTTATCAAATTTGATCAGCTAAGGTGAGAGCAAATCACATATTTGGTTTCAATATCTCTTTTATTTGGGGTGTGAGATCTGATGAAAGTTTCTGAGCTGTTTTTGAAGAAAATTATCTTTGTACATTTTCTTCAGAAGCATTTCAACAACTTCTTATCTCCTAGAAATATATTTGAAAGGAAAAAAAAGGGTTTTCAGACATGATATTATATCCGAGCTACGAGATTACTTTGAAATGACGATGTGACTGGGCTTCAAGTTATTTCATAACAGAATTGTGAAAATAGCCTAGGCGTATCACTGCCTATAAACACAGCTAATGACATCGGAGACATGCGATTGGCATTTAGCAAAGTGTGAAAGCCGAAAAAAGCAGAGCGAAAATCTGAGGCAAGATGTCGCCAGGATTGTGATTATTTTTAAAAACTTCAATACAGTGGACTCCGCTTAATAGCGATACGATGGGAGTGGGAACTCTTTTGCGATTAACCAAAGTTGTCCGTGGGCCTAGTAATTTAGCGTCATGACACTACTTGACTACTTGCCTCATAGAGTGGGCCCTACACGGTAATCGTAACAGGGAACTGGATAAGAAAGAAGTGTATTTGATTTGATGTATGTTGAATTGATTTTGTTTTATCCAATGTAATTTCTTCATTTTTAATCTTTTTCTTTCTTTCCTGAAAGGCCCAATGTTCAACATGTCAATGGACTGATACCGCAGCACAGTTCTGACTCTAAAGATGAGCGACTAATCCATTCCTGGACCGGTCAAGGTCACCTTTCTCCTGAATCCGGCCAGCAATTGCCCTTGCCATATCCTCCCTACCAACTCATTTCTCAGGTAAACGCCATACCGTCTCTTCCTCTGAGTGACAACTCGCCGTCAGCTTCAGAACTGTGCACACCTTCCTTGAGTCCTGGTCTTCATTCAATGACTGACTCGCCTCCATCTCTAGCCTCCCCAACTTCTGTCTACTTGGAAGACAAAACTTTGAAAAATCATCAAGTGGACAGTTCTGGATCAGAAGATGATAAAATTATAGGTAAGAAATTGCCCAACCAAATAAGAAAATTTAAAAAACTAAGATTTATTGGGGAACTTTTTTTATCTTTTAAAAAATCCATTTGGTCATCAATTTGTTGATTGTTTATCTAATCCATTCTTACTTTTCGTATTTCATTAATAAATTTTTAAAAAGATACTTAGAATATGAAACTATAGCAGAATGGGAGAATAACTGAAGGCACTGAACAAATGAAACTTTCCATTGTGGTTAGAATATGGAAAGGAATGATAGCTGTAGATTTTATAATTTTTGTCAGATTTGCAATCAAAAGAGTTGCCATCAAAATATAATTGATGCACACACTTGTGTAGGTTGTATGACATTTGTAAAATATGGTAAAAAGTATGTCTTTAAGAGCCTGTAAGGCTCATAGGGCCAGAGCTAATTAACTTGGTAGTGTGAAGCGGACAAGTGACAATTTGTCACTTTCTGGATAGGACGCTGGTCTATCACAGAATACTGTCCTAAGACTCGCTGGTACCCATTTTTACACCTAGGTTGAGTGAGGCAAATCGAGTAAAGTTTCTTGCCAAGGGAAAAAATTAAGCGCCTGAAGCCAGACTCAAACCCACAACCCTTGCCATGGAAGTCTATAGTCTAGACCACTCGGCCACCTGCCATCAACAAAGTCTCTCCAAATGTCTGTTCCTCGGCTTGTGAAATAGGCTGATGTTGTTGATTAGTTTATAAATAAAGGCACCAGTTTTATGAACAATTCAATCTGTGATACATAACCACTGTAATTCTTTTAAGACAGGTGTAATGTTCTGGAATGAGACATATCCATTTCCTGCTTTTTAACACTTGATAAGAATGGGCCAAACTCTTACCCTTGGTGAAAGCCCTTCTTTGTCTTTTCTTTCTTATCCAATTCCCTTTTACCATTACAGTGTAGGGCCAGCACAATGAGTCTGGATTTCTCTTGATCAAGATGGTAAGCCAAGCAGGTGATCAACCCACTGTGGTGTCTTTCCTTATGGTAGTATATTTAAGAGTTTCGCCATATCACCTCTCATACATTCAGTCTTCCTTAATTTAATTTGTTTTATGTTATTAAAAAAAAACAACTTTCAGCAGGTCCTGGTTTTGAAGGAATTGAAACAACAGTCCATAGAAACAGAGGTCCTCCTGGACCCCAGCAGTCTATTTCTTTACCTATTCTCAATCACAACGCAAACTCTTTGGGCAATGTAGAGAGAGGAAAGGTCACCACTGTGCCTGTGTCTCTTTCAGCGCCTTTGATGAACAGTGATGTAACTCGTGATGGTGGCACGCCGCCAATGTTACCCGTTGCTATTCCCATGGTAAACGGTTTTACTGACAGCTCTTTGATAGGCCCAAATGGTATACCTCAGGTATTCCATCATCCACAACATCAGCAGCCCCGGTACAAGCCAGCACAACCGACCCACACTGGCCCTCGTATGCTTAAGAATGTGGTGACTATGCCCTGTCTAGATATGACGTCCCAGCCTCCACCACCAGCCCCTGGTATGAATAAGAGTAACGGGGCTATCATGCACCACCCAGCAATGCTCCACCCTCATTACGTAATGCCACCAAGTATGCCAGCCAACCCTGGCATTATTCACCCACCCCAGCCAAACAACGGTGGTGCTCCTCAGCAGATGCCTGCTTCACTGCCCACTGATAATGGCGGGAACATGGGCAATCTCCCAATCATGCACAACATAGTCCATGGCGCTAGCTTTCTGCCACCTCAGTCGCGTGGTATATTGACAACAATGTCAAACTCCACAGTAGTCATTGGTACTACCCAGAGTCATTCATCAGGACACTCCCCATCTCCAGTAGCTTCCTCCGTCCCAACAGACCAGGCCCAGATCACCTATATACATCCAAGTGGTGGTGGTGGTGGAGATGTGCTTGACATTAGACAGGAGGAAAGTAATCCCAACAACAAAGCCAGTCCCCCAGGCCATAGTAATAGTAATGCTTCACTGTCTCAACAAATGTCTGGCAAAACTGGAGCTGGCTCTGGGACGCCTAGTCCTCCTTTAGCCCCCAAACAGATTGTAACTTCTTGTGTTTCCTGCAATCCTCCCCCCAACCACCACCAGTCTGTCTATTCTCCATACTACATGATATCCACAAACGGTGTCCCTTTGACTGCGTACTCCAATCCTCACCAACAGAGTTCACTGCAGCATTATGCTAATGGGGTCAATCCCGAGGTCTATCCACTTGCACAGTATCGGTTTCCCGGCATGCCACCGTTGTATTATGGAAGTCAGTTTAATCCCCACCACATACATCACAACGCCAACAATCTATCCCACCACACAACGGGCAACAACGGTAACAGTAGCAGCAATAATAGCAACAACAGCACTAAGAGTTCATGTTACAACTGCGGGCAGTCTGGTCACAAAGGAAATGAATGTAAAGACTTGCCCATGGATACTATGACAAGTGAGTACGATTTCATTTTCCGCCATGAATTTCTTTTATTTTGGTTAATTTGAATTTTGAAGGACTTTGATATTTTAGTAGGCAGCAGACAGTGTTCAAGCTGATCTTGATGGCCGAGGTAATCACATCTGAAAAGGCTGATTTGCTACTAGCACTGGGCATCAACTTGCTTTTAAAGGAACTGGGTTTCTAGATTAAATGGTTTAAATTAACTGGGTTCAAACCGTGTCGACCGGAATTTCACAAATTAAAGGGAGATTATTCATGAAATTAAAAGGAGAGTTTGTTCTCTCTACTTCCGATATCAGAGGGTCCACTCGAATTTCAGGTCTCGACTTGTTTGAAACTAAGTTGAAATACTGACGTGTGACATTTGTCTGGGTTGGCATTTTTTATCTAAACCACCGCCGCAACGATTTATATCATGGGGACAAACTAGATCTCTGTGTAGATTTAATTAAATTTTAAATCCTGGCCCGCTTGTCAGACAAAGTTAAGTTGAAACATGACCTGCTTTTAAGGTTAGCTCTCTTGACCTGTATAAGAGGGTCTGGAAAAGTAGGTTCCTCACATGGCCCTACTTATTGTGATGCAAGGGGATAACAGTAACAGCCCCTTCGATATTGAATTGCCTTTTTTGTCATGGTCAAAGTTGCCCATGGCTTGCTCTGATCTTGGCACGGTTAAAAAATGGGTCGACCCCAATGAACTGGATTTCCGCTACCTTCAACAAAATGGCTACATTTTCTTACAAAAAAATTATATTGATGTTGATGCTTGGGTTGAGGATTGATTTAGAGGAGCCTGCAGGGGGAAAGGAGGGGTAAAATAAAATTGATGAATGCGCTGGGGCCTAGGCTATTTCAAGTCAGGTTAACTGATCTGTTTCAATTTTGAAGAAAGGAAAAGTTAGAAAAATAATTGGCAATATAACTACCCACAGTAATTCAGTGGGGTCCCAGTGGCTCCGAGGTATGGTTCTGGCCTTTGAAGCTAAAGGGTCGAATTCCGACAGCTGTTGTTTTTCTTCACAAAACTGTATAAAACTATTTGCCACTTCCCTGATCCTATGAAGGTAGGTGGGATCAAGAACCTAGTCCTATTGGAGACAGACGATAAATTCGGAGTGCAAATTGTAGACGTTAAAGAAGCCTTGGCAGTTGGAAATCGAAAACAGTAGGCTGAAAGGCCGCTGTCCGGGCAAAAATTAATTCCTACCACAAAAATTCACAATGGGCTGATCACCTGCTTGGCCTAATATCTTGATCCAGAGTAAATCCGCCTCAAAGAGTGGGCCCTACACTGTAATGGTAACCGGGAACTGGATAAGAAAGAAAGGAGAAAGTAATTCAGTTGTGTTCCTGTCATAGTGAGATTTGGGTGTGAAACTGGGAAGTCCTCATCATTTGCCATAACCATTAGTATCCCCATTGGAGCACACAGGCTATCAACAGATGTCTCTGTCCTGAACTTTTCTTGTCAAATGACCCCTTGTCGAAGTCCCGTCTTTTAGGGTTTGCCTCAAGGTCATTGCGCAGTATTTTAAGTTATTTGATTATGAAACGGACAATGAATTAGTGGTTGATCAACCTACCCTAAAAGTTTTTAGCGGTCATAATGTTGACATGCCCTGTTAGCCAACATAATGTTGATTTGTCCTGTTTTAGCCAACATAATGTTGATTTGTCCTGTTTTAGCCAACTTAATGTTGATTTGTCCTGTTTTATTTAGCCAACATAATGTTGATATGTCCTGTTTTAGCCAACATAATGTTTATATGTTATGAAATTATTTTTCCACATTTTTTACCTTTATCTCTCTTTCTTTTTCTCCCCATAGATTCATTCAAATTAAATATGAAGCCAAAATCCGATTCTGAATGACCATGGCTTTTTTCTGAAAACAATTTCTTCACAAAGAATAGTCATCGTTGGATCAGCTTTTTCATCTCTTGTTGAAGTCTTCATCAGATCTGTGATATAAAAGAGGGTTTTTTTACAATAAAATGGTTAATAAATGGAGAATTGTGTGCTGTGTCTGGAACTGGTGCTAGATTTTAGGTTCATTTCTTCAACATCTTTGATTTTCAATTTTTTAAATAATTTTTTGTAATTTTTTTTTCTTGAATTAAACCTGTTTGATATTTCTTTGGAAATTATTTGTTTGTAACAGTAAATTTTTAATCAAAGAACTGTCAAAAGACCACATTGATGACCTCAGACGTCAATGTAAAAATAAATCAATTTCACAGAATATTGCTCCAAGGAAACAAATATGATTGATGGTTTCACCATTTCCAATTTTTTTTTCTTAGTATTAGTATAATTGGTAGCTTTATTTATTTATTTATTTAATTTTTTTTTGTGTGTGTATTCAAAATATTTTGAGATTCGATCAAATAACTCACACTTTGTTGGACAAAGAAAAATATTGACGCAAGGCTCTTAATGTTTTGATTTTTCACAAAGGATTATAAATGTCTCTGTAGTTTATTTGGTTTTTGGTTTTTAAAATCTGAAATCCCTTTAATGTTAAACATCATGATTTGGCAAGGTTTTTTTTGCTGTGTGCGCCCAAAGGAATGACTTGATAAAAACTTCTCCAAATTTGTATAACTTTGTCATGTTGTGAACCTCGGCTGAATAAACATGGTAAGTTTAGCCTCTGTATTATTTTTTTGAAACTTCTCGCATCCCCCTATTAGACATGTACCAAGAAATCAAATATGACAGTTTTTGGAGATTCTCTTTAAATTCTATTTGTGTGTCAAAATGGTGGTAAAATATGACAGTTTTTGGAGATTCTCTTTAAATTCTATTTGTGTGTCAAAATGGTGGTATTTAAACTCGGTTTCCTATGGCGATTGTACTGAAACTTGTGTATGTAGTATGCAGCCCTTGACGTTAAGAAGGACAACACATGCTCCCAATATGTTTGGATCAAAATCATGTTCTTGAAAGTGGTTACTTTTTATCTAACTCAATGCAAAATATTGTGTGTGGTATTTGTGTGAGGATTAAGTCCTGATTGAGTCGTGTGTGTTCAAGACCTGATTGAGTTGTGTTGTGTTAAAGTCCTGATTGAGTTGTGTGTGTTCAAGACCTGATTGAGTTGTTTGTGTTCAAGACCTGATTGAGTTGTGTGTGTTCAAGTCCTGATTGAGTCGTGTGTGTTCAAGACCTGATTGAGTTGTGTATGTTCAAGTCCTGATTGAGTCGTGTGTGTTCAAGACCTCAATACTATTGGATCATAGATTGGGATTTTTTCATCTTATGTTTTGATATATTCTGAATTGTCACAAGAGACATCCTGATGTTGTAAGGTGCATAATCTGATATTATTACTTAATGGTGAATGTCAACATATCTAGCAATAAATATCTGTTCTACGAATGTTTACCCACAGATTTAACACCCAGTTTTTTAAACCATACAATCCCTCCATGTGCTTTTACATATTTCACAGTATTATGATTGTACAAGACCCAATAACATTTTTTAGGTACTGTAATCGAGGTGTCGTATGTTCCATTGATCATGTGACTGAAATCATGTGACTGAACGGTTAATTTGGCTTCTTAAACAAAAAGAATTTACATTTTATTATTGCCTTACTGAGGAGAAGACAAGAAATGGGAAGTCATTGTGTGAAGTTGTGGGTAATCCGATTGCATTTGATTCAGTTCTAGTCTTGGTGATCACCTTGTTTATTTTTATGCTGTATTCTCTCATTCAGTGCTTAAATCAAAACTACTGTGAACATTTACTTATTTATCACTGAGACATATGCCTATGATGAATACATATATATGAGCATTGGGATATAAAACAATTTTGTAATTTATTTTTTACTACTGTTGTTTGTATAGCATGTTGTGTAATTGATGAAGAGTGATGACGTGTTTGGTGCATAACTTAATTTATTTTTAAAAAGAATCCTTGTCATGGATTACTATATGTCATTTATATTGTATTATCATGTTAATTGAATTAATGAACAATTTTGTACAGCTCTTAGTGAAACTTTGTAAAGGATTTACTGTCTTTTTTTTCATTATCTTTTTTAAATTGTCCTTTTCCATCATGATATTTGGATATGGTGTGAAGGGATCAACAAATTGAAATCAGCAGGAAGTTTGGATATGAATCTCCACAGTACAATACAGGGAATATTGTCTTTTATTGATAACAAATAGAATGCTAATCTGATGCATTCCACCAGGGATATAAAATTATGTTGACATTATGTCGTCTGTCACAATCCAAATCTTGTTAACACTTTGACTCCACATGTCGCTGAACGGCGACATAAGCTATCTGTCAGTGAGAGAGATCACTAACCATATCAGGTCTATTTCTAGATTGCAGATATTTGGATATTTGATTGACAATTATGTGATTTATTTCACTAATTCTATCTAATCTCGAGCATTTAACGCTTTCACTGAAAATTTGGTGCAGTTTACGAGGAAACAGATGAACATTGAATAATTTATTTTTTACTCTACCCCTCTGTGATTGTCCCATTAGTTACCTATGTGGAGTGAAGGGTCATTTTGGGAAAAGGCTTTGTGGAGTCAAAGTGTTAAGAAAGTGTTTTACGCTATATTAGTTTGACAGTTTTAGGTTTGCAATCTTCATTCAAACTAAAAGGGTCCCAGTGGCGCAGAGGTACGGTTCTTGCCTCAGAAGCCAAAGGTACATTGTTCGATTCCCGGCAGCATCGGTTATTTTTCTCCGTGAAACTTGGTGAAAACCTATATGCCACTTCCCTGATCCTATTCAGGTAGGTGGGATCAAGAACCTAGTCCTATCGGAGACTGACCCGACACTGTAATGGTAAAAGGGAATGGGATAAGAAAGAAAGAAGAAAGATTTAAACTAAACCGCAAATTTTCCTAATCAACATTGGAACTTAGAAGACCTGCTGTGGGAATGGGGTGTTATTTTTATTTAACACATTCTCTATGAAGGATTTCAATGCTGCATCTAACTGATTGTACTTATTTTGATATATTCTGGTATTGCATTGGACCACTGTAGTATGACCCTGCTTTGTAGTCTTGAGTTTTCTAGGGTTGAAATAGATGAAGAGACAAAAGTCAGACAGAGCTGGTTGTGTAGCCAAAAGGTAGGATGTGCCAGCATATTGGATTATATTCAGCCTTTAGTTAGCCTTTTTAAGACCCAGCAGTAAATTGTGAATACCAACCACAAAGACCAAAGGTACACAACGGTTAATGTTATATTTATCTGGCAACGTAGACAGTATGGGGTTATAAAAGTATGTTTTTACTGACTCGATATCTCTTGTCCTCTTGTAATAGGGATGTCTTGGGAAAGGATTTTTCCGATTTATACCTATTATGAATTGTAGAATTTGGGTCCATAAAAATCCCTACTCCTGTGTACTTACTTCCGCTGTTACTGTTATTTGTCTTTTTGTTATGCTTCGTGCGTAAAACATTACAAAAATAGAACGGTGTTTTGTGGTGCGAGGGAATGTATAAAATGTACATAGGCGTATGTTTGGAAATACAGAAGATCCACTAATGAGCCTATTGCGTCTATCAGGACAGCTGATCAACCGAAAGTAAGTCAAAACGTTCACCAATTTTTCCGTTCATAAGAAAACACTTTCCCTATCTCCCATGCACTCAAAAATGAAAAAAAATGTACTCTCTACATATCTTTTTAAGGAATTCTAAACTGACTTCCTTGCTGGCCGATTTGGTGTCCATCAAAGTTGAACCTAAAAATGAAACTGGACGAATATGTTTTGAAAAAATAGTTCCTCACCCCAGGAGGTGACGCTGCCTTTTCTTTCAATCCTCTTCTTCCATTTATATCTGTTTGGAAAACTGATTTAAAAAGACACCCTTATTGTAAATTATTATTTTGTGAACAATTGGGCAAATTTGAGTAGAATTATTACTTCTCTTGATAGTCTGAAATGTAACTCTTTAAAAAAAATGTTTTTTACCTCTTTTGTACAATTTGCTGTTTCTCATTAATTACCGCATTGGTCACACACATATATCCACCATTGTTCTATTTTCCTCATATTTTATTATCATTATTTTTTACATTGTCGTAACATTTAAAGAGTGGTTTGAATTGGATACATCCATATTAAATACAGAAACTTGGAGGAAGTGTTATCAAGAATCATAAGGCGCACAACACAGAGTTTTTAAATGTCATTTTGTGTAGGTCTGTATAGACTTAAAGTTTTATTATAATTTTTATGCATCGTAAGTAATTCAAAAGTGATCATTGTGTTCCACTTGTGACTGAACAGTGAAAATTCCACACAATATTGATTTTTATAGTTTTGTCTTAATAGATAAAGTTTTACTTTGAAAGTTTTTAAGAAATATACTATTAGTTATTAGGGGAGTATCATTTTGTTTTGAATCCTCAATTTGTCATTTTATTTATGAATGTGAACAAGGGAAGGTGGACTGTTTGTAAGATGTTTTTGACTTCCTTTTAAGTAAATTGATCTTCCTTGCTTTTAAGTCAACTGATACCGCTTCTAGGCATATAATTTGAAATAGAAGCAACACCGATCTATCTCTTTTCTCACTCTGTTGACAAAATGATATCGGATTGATGTCTTGCAAATAATCTAGATTGGTTGTGTATATATATGCAAACCGAGCTGGTAAACTCGATGGGTTGTTTATAATGAATTGTATAATATCGCAGCTGTGTGAATTCAAGTCATTACTCATCAAACCATTGCTCATCAAGTTGAGTAACCAAAAATGTTAATATTGGATTGAATTGAAAACATGCCAAAAATATCATGTATTAAAAAATATGTCCCTGCACAAAAACAAGATGCTATGGATAATGTAATATATTTCACCTTCAACATAATTCTGTCTGTAATTGGGAGAGTACACACTCTTTGTTGAATCACTGTGTTTATTGTGTTCACAAAGGTCTAACAAAACAAATCTGCTTAACACTTTGACTTAAGACACCGAAAGGTACTAAAAGGTTATTGATCAAGAAAGAAAGAACGTTGACTAATTTGATAAAATAGAATGTATTTATTAAAATGCCTACGCGTTCTCAAGTCGTTGAAGGGAGAGTTCATCTAGTTTGGCTAATAATATCAAGGTAGGGTAAGATGTGTTTTTGTTTTTTTGATTTAAAAAAACCTGAAAATTGCTGTCTCAATTGCCAGCCATGTAGTTAGTGTGATAGTTTGCAGTGCACAACCCCATGGAACATGTATCACAGCATTGTGCAAATATTTTACAGATTTAGATTTGCAGTGTGCAACTCCTATACTGAGATGATATGATATTGATAATAAAATCAGATAGTCGATGTGGTAAGACGACTACTTAAGTTTAATTAATTTTTTGTTAATGTTGAAAAATTGATGTTATGAAATGAAAGTATTCTATCATTCTGGAAAAATTGATGTTATGAAATGAAACCTTTCTATCATTCTGTGAACCTGAAGTGATAATGATGTAGCTATGACACTGTGAGAATGAACCCTGGTGCCGTGCTGAAAACATTCCCAGACCTCTGTTATTTCTAAAAAAATTGTATCAGGAACAGGTGAAAAGCACAATTTACAAAATCGTCTTCGAGAGTTTGAGGTAAAGAAATGAAGGCTGAAAAGATAGATTTTCAATGTTGCCCTGTCAGGTGACATGAAGTTGAAGAAGTTTCTTGGATTCTTTGTTGAACACCTGATGATAACATAATTTATAATTGCTGTCAGATTCTAAACGTATAAGTGACATTTTTCATGTTCTTGTGATGTAAATGCATGTTTAGAACGATAACATATGATGAGGAGGGAAAACTTGTTGGTTGGATCATGACACAAGAATAGGCATTTTGATTGGCTGACAGATTTCCTATGGAAAAGAGTATGTTTTTCAAATAAGGTGTCTTTTGGTCCAAAAGTAAAAAAACGAGAACATTTGCAATTGTATGTTTATACTCCGAGAGTGACATTATGTATACTGTATTTCTGGTTGTGTGCACAATAGAAGAATAGAATATTATGTGGGGGGTCCTATAATTGAAACTTGCCAAAATCCACTTTGCACATGTGGAAACCAGAACAAGTATTACAGAACTGCATTCTATATTGTTGTAGTGTTATGCTTGGGAGGCCTGGGGGGGGGGGACCTGTGCAAAACTTCGCATTTGTCAAGAAAACAGGACTTAGGATGTGATCGAGAAAAATATTTTCAGGTTCTTACTCTTCATCACAGCTCAGGCTTAGCTTTCAAAATACTCTTGAGGCCATCATCAAGTTTCATACTTGCCATTGAAAACAGAGATTTATTGGTTCGACTTGCTAATATAATCACAGAGTGATTGGTAAGCAGAGGTACATATATTTATTCTGTTAGGCATAACAATAAATTTTCTTCTTTGAAATGTGAGGCGGCCCAGAATAACCAGTAGTTTTGCAAAATTTTGCAATTTTTGTACCATTATTAGGTATTTTTTGTAAAGGTAAGACCTGACACGGTTTGAAAAACTTAGGATAAAATAAACATCTTGAGGATTAGAAAAGAGCTTTAATCTTTTGAAAACCTTGCTAGAAATGTTTTAAGAATATTTATATGTCATGACACAATTATACTCCTGATCATCTGTTTTGGCCTCTATTTTGGTTTTACTATTTTCACAAAAAGTGACTGGTTTTCCTGGACCGCCTCACAAATTTGAAAGGATAAAAGTTAAATCACTCAAAATACAATCGACTTTACATTGAGTTTGCCTTAACATCTGTGAAATCATGATATTGAGATAAATGGATGCTTTTAAACTCTCTACTTGACATAAAATCTCAACTTTCCTATACTATTATGTCTTTCTTACATTATGATATATCGTATATTTTCGATTTAGCTACTACCTCTGGCACTCTTTTTTCAAAGTCTTCTCATCAAGTTTATTAGTAAGAATCAACAACAAAGAAATGGGGTGGATTTTCCATTCATTCTAGATTTGTTATTGATTTATGGCTTACTCCTGAGCAAAGTTATTTGAAATAAAGCTTAAGATATGTTATGTGTACATATTTAGTATTTCTTAGACGTAGAATTTTAGTAAGAGAGCATTTTCCTTGATAATAAATACATATCAATAAAGATGTCATTTTATAGGATCATCAAAGTATTTATCATTCAAGACATGCATTTAGAAAAGAGTGTCAAGTGATATATATTCTAAGTATTATAAGTATAATGTTCTCTGTCTACAAATTTTACAAAGAAAAGTTACTACTACTACTAATATATATATCTTTTTGTGGATGTGAAAACTAAAGAGAAAATCTGTAATGTGCTTAATTCCGTCTTTTTCATAAAAATCAAGTTAATTGAAGATTGCTGATTAGATAGTAGTGTAGTAGTAGTAGATTTAAAATGTCCAATGTCATGAAAGTTGAGTATTATAATCTTTCAAATTTTTTTTGTTGTTTTTTGTTTTTTGTAGAAAAAGATATTGAAATATGATTAGTATTAGTTTGATTAAAGTCAGTGCAGATTATTTGAAAAGGCAATCTGTGTAGCTTAAAATGTTGATATCCATGATATTGGCTTCTGAACCAATTACAGTCGAAGATGTACTCCTTGTCCTAACGTTAATGTCCCAACAATTTTGCTATATGTAGTCGTTTCAGGGATTCCTCTTCCATTTTTCTCGGTCCCAGAAAGAACGATGAATACGTGTTGGACTATACAACAACAAATTCCATTGTAAGAGTCTCCCACCTTAGAATGTGAACCAGAATTTTGTAAAATTCCTTATCCTGAAAAGGATGAAAGTCGAAAGAGAAAAAAAATTCTATGAAATTTCCTATCTGGCTACAGAAGTCATTATGTTTTGAGTAGTGTATCAATAATTTTGTTTGATTATTTTCAGATTTAAGTTGTTTGGTTTCTGGGATAGTCATCTCTACAAAATGTGCCATTTTGGCTCATTGTCTTTGTGGCATAAAAGTAAAAGTGTGTAAAAAAGCATGCCAATGTTTTTCAGTGTGTATAAAATGATATTTATCATGCATTTTTTTGACAACTTGTTAAATTTCCTGCAGCTTTTTGTGATATGCAAATGTTCTCCCAATTTTGATGACAGACTTATGTCTATACTGCATTATTTTTGTTCAGACTTCTGTTTTGGGGTGACTACTCCTACTCCTTAGCAGAACTCTGAATTTGTGCCCCCCCGCCCATTGTCTATTTCCTGCTGCTTCTCTCATCTTATAGATGAATGGGGAGAAAATCATGTACAAGTACCTTTGTGATTGTATAGTTGTAATATTTAAGCATGGATGGATGATCAATATGTTTGTATAGAATCTTATAATGTCCAGTAAACAAAAAAATGTTGTAAAGGAAGAAACGCAGTTTTGCAAATGTAAAATTGTTTCATATTTGTTTTTGATGGAAAATAATAAAATGCAAATTGAAAATGAATTCAAAGTTACCAGCTTTTCTTTTTTTAAACTTTATATATTTGTGTGATCTTGTATTTTTGGATTTGCTCTTTCTTTCTTCTTTATCAATAACCTTTTAGTACCTTTCGGTGTAAGGTTTATGCATGATACACAAACTTTCGCCATTGA
>JARBEQ010310817.1:0-16739 GCA_030265355.1 Tritonia tetraquetra
ACACACACACAGAGAGAGAGAGAGAGAGAGAGAGAGAGAGAGAGAGAGAGAGAGAGAGAAGGGGAGGGGGTGGTAAATCAAGAGTTCAGTCTGCTTTACTGAATATCAATATCAAGCTTAACAATTACCTTCTGTAATTTGATTTGTGGCTCAAAGAAGTCAATAGTTATATCACCTGGCTTATATTCACAATATGAAGCCACAAGTCCAACATAGAGCCGGCCGCTCCATTGCGATGTGGTAGAAATACGCATTAGAACAAAGTAAAGAAAAGCTCTGCTTACTTACTGGTCCGGTGACCAATCTGGTCGTAGCCATGACATCTTTCCGTTTCTTACTTTTACCAGAAGAATTCTGCTTTTACTGTGCTGGTCCATTGTTGTCACACGCCTTGGCCAAGTCTGCATATTCCTATAGTGCCAATACATAATCTGACACTAATCATTCAAATTTGCGATAACCACGCTTGAACTTATACAAAGTGCTGAGTGCCACAAGAACGTGAAAATAAACCATCGTTTACACGTGGAAACACGGGGTAATGACCCAGCATTTCTAAATTAATGCAAAACAAAAATATAGTGTGTTGTGAAAATGGACGAAAGTTGGAGGCATGACAAGTCAATGGCCAAATTATGTGTCATGCATTTGTCATGCCGATCTGTCATACTTGGCGAGCATAAGGCTATTTTTCTTATAGGCATAGTGACATTTTCCCCTTTCCTGATAGCTACCATCAACTCGCTTGACACATTAGCAGAGATAACAACAAAATATCTTCTTATCCAGTTCCCTTTTACCATTACAGTGTAGGGCCAGCACTATGAGGCTGGATTTCTCTGGATCAAGATAGTAAGCCAAGCAGGTGATCAGCCCCTGTGACCTCTGTGGTAGGAATTGATTTTACCCGGACAGCGGCCTTGCGGCCTCCGAGTTTATCGTCCGTCTCCGATAGGACTAGGTTCTTTGATTCCACCTATCTGAATAGGATCAGGAGAGTGGCATATAGGTTTTCACCAAGTTTCAAGGAGAAAAATACCCGACAGTCAACACAGAAAGTTCTTCTTTTTCCTCTTCTTCTTAATGTCACCCTCCTCTTTGCCTCTTTTTTTCTTCTTCTCTCTCTCACTTTCCTTTTTTATCTCCACACATATTATAGTTATCATCATCTTCATCACATGTATCTAATTTTTCTTCTTCTTCTTCTTTTCGTGTTCTTGGTGTTGTTGTTCTTCTTCTTCTAATACTACCACTACTACTACCACTACTACTACTACTACTACACTACCAACTATTGTCAATACTTATTGACAATCGTTGCTACTACTACTACTACTACTACTACTACTACTACTACTACTACTACTACTACTACTACTACTACTACTACTACTACTTCATCATAATGGTTATAATCATCATTATTGATGTTATCATTATTATTTTAGTTATGGGCTTATTGACATAATTATCATTGTTGATATTGTTAAGCTATTTATTATACGTAGAAACTGTCCGTTCTACGAACAGAACCTTGAAGAGACCGTGGACTATATTCAACTATTTGTGGTGGTGATGGTGGAGGAGGAGGCGGCGGAGGAGGAGTTGGTAGTGGTGGTGGAATTCCAATTTTACCTGGGTCATTTTGACAACAAAATCTTTTCTTCTAACAATCTGATTATCATATTAAATTGTGTGCACACAAATGAACGCGTCCCACATTCTGAGCATGAGGCGCTCTGATCTACGTGTAGGGTCACGTAGGCTCTGATAGTTTCCCGTATAAAACGCGATCTTATTCTAAAAACATGGAGTCTGAAGCGTTCTTTATGAATTTTACGTGTGAATTAACAAATTACATAGAGCTTACAGCTATCCCCACGCATCACACCAAGTCGAGTTATATGTGGTGAGTATACCTTTAGCATTTTTTTTTTTAGCCCTCCCCAAAATACCCCTTCATATTAGCTTCATTATAATATGATGATTTCTATCGTGGTCCCTTCGATGTAGCCATGCATTTTTCATTAGCTAAAGTGTATTATTATTATTTAGATAGTTTTCTCCCAAGTTTTCTCCTCATCCCAACAGAAATTTTTTTTTTTTTTTAAATAAATGGAATTTATATGTTTTGTATTTCGTTATTATATTTTTAGGATCTGATTTTCATTCTAACATTTTAGATTACCCTAAACTAAAAAGTGTGAACATCACAACAAAATTAACGACATCGAAATCAGACGTTTCGCGCGAGACGCCGGCATCTCCTGTTCACGTCTACAGATAGAGTTTGGATTTGCTTTGGCAAGTGGGAAATATTATTGTTGGATACTGTTTTTATAGACCTGATTCAAGGAATAGTTTTGGACTTTTCTTCTGACACAATGGTAAGTTTAAGATTGCTCCTTGAAACTTCTTTAGTAACTGACTTTTCAAATCCACCCATCCATGTGATCGGATCATTGTAGTGTCTGCTGACACAGACTGTTGCCGAGGAGTCTCTAGATCTCTCTATATATCTAGGCAGTATAGAAGAGTCTTTGGATTTGAATGATGATATGTCATGTCTCGATAGTTATGAGTCACCGTTTTTGGCCAGTGTCAGCTCTGGTTCCAGGTATCTAGACATATCATGTGCACGCAGAGTCTAGACTTGGACTTGGATCTAGACTATTAGACTACCCTACTATCTCTAGATCTTATCTAGATAGATAGGTCTATCTATTACTTATTACTATACTAGAACTATCTAGAGAATGCCCCTCGACGTACGCTAATGCCTTACACATGGGCAGGTCACTCTTGTTGCTCTTATAACTCGCCTTCGCCTTCTTTCTTTCCATTCCCAAAACTTTTGTCATGGCGAGAGTTATCTGCTGGTGTCAATACAATACGATGATGATAGCGCTGTTCATTTCCGTATATACACCCTCTCACGGTGCACGTTACCGTACAGCCCCTACTCGTACAGTTGAAAAAGTGTTGCCTCTAGCGGCTTTGTGTCCAACACTCGTACACCCATATAAAACGATAAAATATTCCCTATTCACTTCAGTTGAAGTTTTTAGATAATAGTCAGGGGCTGAACTGTGAATGAAGCTGTAGGAAAGACAGGCTTTTTTTACTTTGATTTCCATGAACTTTGCTGCCACTTCTCTACCAAGCAAAAGTGGGCAGTGATAAAAAAAAAGGTTGATCTCTACATAAATCCTCTGTGATGCAAGGCAATTACAGAAGCAGTCATTTTTCCCTTCTCCATCTTGCTTTTCTGCTCTGCGTTTATTTTTTCCTTTTTTTTTAGGTATATTGTTGTTTCTAGTTTATGGTTGTCAAGCATTTCTTTCATGATCTTCAGCGATTGTTATTTTTCTAGGAGTCGTGCTGAAATTTGATTGCATTCATTTCCTTGGTGTCTGTTGAAGCTATCTTCTGTTTATCTTTCATAAATTTTGACTTTTGTAGACTATTGAAAAATCATTTTAAAATTCTCTGAGACACATGTCAATAGCAGCGACTGTTGAAGAGCAAGTTTAACTTCCTTACTGGTGATGACCCAGTCAATAGTGTGACCACCTCGATGAGTGCTGTTTTGAACATGTTGCACGTGTTCCATAAGTTGTTTCATTTGTTTTAGATTTCGCATATATATATATATATATATCGTATCTCATTTTGGACCAGTGTCGTGATAATAGATTTCGCATATATATATGCTAAATCAAAAACAAATGAAACAACTTATGGAACACGTGCAACATGTTCAAAACAGCACTCATTGAGGTGTATATATATCGTATCTCATTTTGGACCAGTGTCTTGATAACAGCAAAGGTTGATGATGGGGCTGCCACATCAAAATCTTGTTCCTACTCCCTACCATACCATTTTTCCATTATCCAAACAAACTTGTGAGAAGTTGGAAAATTTTTGGTGTCACAATCAATTGATTAATGTACTCTGTTATCTAAGCTCATTTTGTATTTGTTTTCAATTTTATGCTTTTATTGAGTATAGACTTCTCTTGGTGTTCAGAGAAAACAAGGACAGAAAAGGGCCCTTGAAGATAAGTCTGAAGTACAGAGTAAAAAATTAAAAGGTAAGTATAAAAACCAATGTGGTGTCAAGATTTAGTTTTGCCATTCATAATGTTAATGTTATAACATGGGGATACAAAAAAGGAATAGGGGGTCCCAGTGGCACAGGTACGGTTCTTGCCTCTGAAGCGAAAGGTATTTTTCTCCTTGAAACTTAGTGAAAACCTATATGCCACTCCCCTTCCTATATTCAGGTACGTGGGATCAAAGAACCTATCAGAGACAGACGATAAACTTGGGAGGTCCCGTGTGCCTGCTGCGCATATTAAAAAACCCTGGGCAGTTGAAAATCAATAAGAGTAGGTCGCTGTCCGGGCAAAATTAATTCCTACCACAAAGGTCACAGTGGGTTGATCAACTGCTTGGCATAATATCTTGATCCAAAGAAATCCAGTCTGGTGTTGGCCCTACACTGTAATGGTAAGAGGGAATCGGATAAGAAAGAAAAAGGAAAGCAAATGAACTAGTGATCAAATTTGTTTTCCACTGTGAAGCTGTTTGATTTTGAAAATGGACAATGGTGGTACTGGTTTTAAAAGGGAATACAATGAACTAATGGTATTTGAGGATGCAAATGTTTTTGTTTTTTTTCTGAGCTTGAAAGTTTCTCTCATGAACTTTTTTTGCATTGAGAAGCCCTAAATGTGTTAATTTAGTCAAAACAATAGATTGCTGTGTTTTTTTAAAATTTTTAATGGCAGTGTGACTATAATTCTGAAACAGTGCATGCTTTTATTTTAATAGTTAAAAATTTTTGCCACGGTTTTGATTTTTTAAAGGAAAAGATTTGTGCGTGATTTATTTTTTCAGTCAGTCACGACTCTCATGGCTCTGTAAAGGGAACAGTTTTGGTTTGTGGACAAGGAGATGTGGGACAGCTTGGACTTGGTGAGGATGTCATGGAAAAGTCACGTCTTGCTGTGGTGGCCATTCCAGATCCGGTTGTTCACGTTGTAGCTGGTGGTATGCATACAGTATGTCTCACTAATACTGGCCAGGTAAAACTCTATCTCTTATCAACAGTCTATCGTGCCAAATTTTACGGCATTGTTTTATAGGCTCTTATTAGTACTGTGGTGCTTTAAAATGTTGAACTTGTACTTTCATGATGAATTTCTCAAGCTGACTTGCCATTGATAAGTCTCAGTCGAGAGAATAAATGAAAATAGGTACAGCTCCAGCACACATTTGTAGACTTGCCAACCCTTCCAATTTTATAGGGATTATCCAGATCATATTCGTTGATCCCAAATGTGTTTTCATTTTCATGAATTCTTGCCTGCGTGAAAGAAAAGGTTATATAATGTTCTCATGCAAAACTTTTGACAAACTGACTTTACCAATGCCCAGCGTTTACAAACCTGCTGAATGGCAATTCCAGGAGTCAGTAGTATCGGATTCAGTATCAGACTAGGAGAGTATTTCTTTCTTCTTTTTTTGTGGAATACTTAGATATTGCTGGCTGATTAATTCAAATCATCTAATCAAATCTCAGTGTCTTAGTCTTTCTTCCTTCGTCTTTCTTATCCAATTCCCTTTTTACCATTACAGTGTAGGGCCAGCACAATGACTTTGGATTTCTCTGGATCAAGATATTAAGCCAAGCAGGTGATCAACCCACTGTGACCTTTTGTGGTAGGAATTAATTTTGCCCAGACCTTTTGTGGTAGGAATTAATCAGGGGAGTGGCATTTAGGTTTTCACAGACTTTCACGGAGAAAAATAACCGATGCTGCTGGGAATCGAACCATGTACCTTTCGCTTCTGAGGCAAGGACCGTACCTCTGCGCCACTGGGACCCCCCTGTTGAAACCTAATTATGCTGCACACAGATTAATGTCTTATCCTTTGTGTTAAATCCATTGTCATGATCATCTCTCTTTACTTAAAAAGTATATAAAGTTGTTAGTTTTACGCCTTTGCAACACATAATCTATCTCCGATAGGACTTGTTTCCAATGGAATCCACAGGGGCAGAGCCATGAAACTAGGGAAAGTTCAAAGAAAAATCACAATGTCTCCGCCAAGATTTGAACCTAGTACCTTCTGCTCACCAAACCATTACCGTTACCTCTAAGCCATGGGGTCCTTTATTTAAGAAATAACTGATTTTTTCTTTTACGGATACATCATTGACACTGAATGATTTATGTGGTTTGCAATTGGTGAAAGGTTGTTTACGAGTGTTGATGTATGTAGTTTTATTTTGAAACCTGATTTTGGTTGTCACAGCTCCTATTTTTCACTTTGGTAGGTGTATTCATTTGGTTGTAATGATGAAGGGGCCCTGGGACGTGACACTAGTGTTGAAGGCTCAGAAACAGAGCCTGGCAAAGTTTGCCTTCCTGCTCCCATAGTCATGGTTACAGGTGGAGACAGTCACACAGCAGCTCTTACAGATGATGGGAGAGTCTTCGCTTGGGGGAATTTTAGGGTACGTTTTAGCTATTATGGTTTTCTTGTAATATGGTCATTATTGTGGAGTGGTGTCATAAGCATTGTATTGGACATAGTTTTTTGTGAATGTATAAATCTCTATCAATTGTTTTTGATTTAGACCTTTAAAACTTTGATGAAAAATTTTTGCAACAGTGAGTGAATTTATGGTTTGTTTGTTTTTTCCAGTTTTGGGTCTAAGCCTCAGTTTCTCTGTTACAAGATTGAGAACAATCCCCTTTTAATGGCCCTTAATTTTTAAATATTTTTCCTGGCCTTTAGTCTGTAGTGGTTTTAATATCATGTCTATCGTATGTTTCTTTTGAAGATTCTTGCATGGTTTCACAGATTTTTAAAGGTTTGCAGAGTTGATATTTGATCCTACTTCATGTCTCTTTCAGGATGCCAATGGCTCCATGGGATTGACAAAGAATGGAATCGAGAAATATCCTGTGGAAATCATCCAGGAAGAGGTTATTGTCCAAATGGCATCAGGGAGTGACCATCTGGCTTGCCTGACTGACAGGGGAGAATTGTTAACTCTAGGTAATATTTTTTTAGAATAATGAAATGTTGCTTAGCTTTATTTCAGCTTTCATTTAATGGTTCCTGATTTGAACACAAAGGTGTAATGGTACCCTTTTTCTGGGCCATATTTTTGTTGTATTATTCATACTCAAAGGTTGATTTAATGATACTGTAATGAGCCATTCGTTGACTTCAACTGTGACTATCGTTTATATTTCATCAGTTGATATTTTAGTTGATTAATGTTACTGAAAAGGATTTGCATCAATGTGCAATGGTTGTTTAATTCCCACCTTGATTACTTACTTACTATTTAAGCCCGTCACTCTGATGACGAGCATAGGCCGTCAACAACGCTTCTCCATCGCACTTTGTTCAGTGTCACTTTCTCTGCTTCATGCCAGCTGGAGCCCAGGTCTTTCAGTTCAGCCTCTGTGTTCCTCCTCCAGCTGGCTCTCGGCCATCCTCTCTTCCTTTTCCCCTTGATGAGGTTATTCAGAGATGCCTACCCTCCCGCTTTTCGCAGACTTATCCCTCGAAACTATCAGCGATTACGCGATCCCGCTAACAGAGATATTATCCCGCATTCCACAAATCGTGTGCACAGACTTATTTTCTGTTGGATTATTACTAATTGTTTCATTCCTTGATTGTTAAGTATGTCTGTTATTCTAAACTTTAACAATGGCGCCACCGGCAAAAAAAACTAAAATCGAGCAGAAGTTTAGGCAGGAATATACGGCAACCTGGGCATCGATAATAAAATCTAAATTTACCGATGTAAATAAAAAACCAGGTGGGTGGATTCCTCCTTTTGAGTTAAAATTATGCTTTTTCATGTTTTGGATTCCTCATATCTATGTGTCAGGGTAGGCATCTCTGGGTTATTGTTTAAATTAAAATTTTACACAAATTGTCTTAATTTGAAATGTTATTGCCTACTTTAATTATGTGACCCATTCTGCTCCATGGGAATGCGTTTCAAAACTCCCTACGTCCTGTGCGTCTGACTGCAAACCTAAAGGGCTCCTCTCTCTTCCATAAACTCTCTTTTGCCATCTGCTTTGCTTGGTTTATTCAAAGTTTTGAACAATATTTTTACCAATTTGCTTACATACATGATAGAAGATGATAGGTCAGACAACGACAGTGTGGTTGACAATTTATTGATCAATTACTTGGTGAAAGAGCACAGGGACTTGGAGAAGACAATCAGAGGGATGATTCAATGTCTTCTGTGCACTCAATGGGATTGAGGCAGAAGTTTACAGAAAACCGTATGGGATGTTAAGAGTTAATAAATAACAATATTTACTTCTAAAACAGGTTGTGCTGAACAAGGTCAATTGGGAAGAATACCTGAGTGTTTTGCTACACGTGGAGGTCGCAAGGGACTCAGTATGTTGTCTTTTATATATTTATTCATTCTTAAGCCCCATCTGCTATTGAATCAACCCCTGACGCAAGATATGGTTGCAGTTTACTCAGTTCTTTGACAATATTCGCTATAAATTTCTGTTATTTCATTTGTATGATGATACTCTCCGATCATTCATGCAACCATTTACTGTAAATCTGTCTATTAAGTCCATTTAGTGTTGTTGATAAGGATCCATATGGATCAAGATGAGGAACTAGATAGTCTTAACATCGAAACAATGCCCATCAAGTGGCATGGCCTTGCAGTTGATCATTTGACAATCTCACTGGTTGCACTCGCAAAAATGGATGATGATTACAATAGATCTGGGATTCATGGCAGTAAAGATGAGATGTCTCAACATCTTGTGAGAGAAAGGGTAGGAAAAGTATTATTTTATCGGGAATTTTTTTTCAAAATAATTTTTCAAATCACAAATTGATAACTTAACCTGCAAATTTGCAATGAACATGTAATGGAAATTATAAACGAAAAGCCCTTTCCCTACGAGGAGACGCACAAACTCAGCCTGTCCGACACCCAGGAGTTTCCTGTTGAGTGGGGTTCAATCCACGACAGCCAGACCTCGTGTCTTTACGGGTCAACCCCCCAGTACATTTCCTACTGCTCTGTTGTAGTAGACCCCTCTGAGTACCTGAATGACATTTGCTGACATCTGGTTATGATCATAACCACCAAAACCGGTGCATGCAATAGTTTTCCCCTTGGCCGTTCAAAAGTATCGTAGTAAAGCGTGAGACATGAAAAACCAACAAACACCGTTTAGGTCAATTGTTTAGTCAGTTTATTTAGTACAAACCTAAAAATCACCATACACGATGTATAAATAACACATTTTAGACGTTTTAAAACCATTTGATGACAATAAGCACTAGCTGTTGCGGTGTGAAAGAAAAAATGTTTCCACGTTGTTTTAAGTTTCAAGTGTGATTCCCATCTTTTTCCTTGGCCTATGAGTGAAAATTATAGCCGTATGATCTATAATAACTAGACACTATACGAGAGCAAATCCATGGTCCAACTTGATGACCATTTTGTTGTGGTAAATCTGTTTGATTGAACTCCATTTATACTGCAGAACAGTGTTGTGGCCAGACCTATGTTCAGTCAGATAGTTTCAGACAAGCAGGTGATCAGCCCACTGTGGCCATCACTCTTTACTGGCACCATGAGCAATATGCTGAGCAGTATTAATCAAACACATTACTGTGGGTACGCCCTTGGCTATTGATGAAAACTGGGTGGTTCTACCACTCTTTGCCATTGTGGTAATATTAACAATTTTAAACATCTATTTTAATGTGCAAAGTCAACTGACTCATCAGAGAAACTGATCCTTCACAACAACAAATGGGACCAAAGTGAGAGAGGGCTTTCAAAACTGTGTGTGGTGACTCGTTATAGATAGATTACGTCTATGGTGTAAATATTATATATGGCAGTGAAGAGATTAATGGTTTTCGTTTTATTCCCTCCTTAGGTATGATTCTCAACCCTGGTTTGGTGAAGGTAAAAGGGTACCGGTCCCGAAAACTGGCCAAGTTTTCCCATGTGTGGGCTGGCCAATACATGACATTTGCTAAAGAGAAGGAGAATGGTGATATCTATGCTTGGGGACTAAACAATTACTACCAGTTAGGTAAGCTATATTCAGATGTTACATTAGAATGTACTTATTGATACTCTGTTGTTTTCTAATCCAAACCACATTATACCCATGAGGAGTGTGGCGGCCAGCTCCATGTTCAGCATTGCTGAACATAGTGCTGGATCAGGTAGATAAGGCAAGCAGGTGATCAGCCCACTGTTCCCCGAACCTTGAATGGCACAAGAGCGTCGTATTTGTAGGTGTTGCCCAGGTTTTGCCATAACAATTTTTACTGTTGCCTTGGTGGTAAACCCCTCAGCTATAAGAAAACTGAGCAGATTTTGTTACATAAGGCGGTTAATTGATACGTGAAATTTCAACTTCGCAAGAAAAAGTGGTGGTCTAAACGCTGATCATAAGTAAGTGCTTCATTTTACACATGGGTGCAAGATTGCCGGCATTATCTTACTGTCTGGTTGAACTGGTCGCCGGTTGCTTTGCGTCCAGCTGACCTTTGTTTGTTTGATCAGACCCCATTTATACTGCAGAGCAGTGTTTGAGCCAGCCCTATGTTCAGTCTCATGAAAGGCACACAATCACAAATGCAGGCACCACGACTCAACACAGAGCTGGAAAGAATTTCAAACAAGCAGGTGATCAGCCCAGTGTCTGTAACTCTTTACTGGCACCATGAGCATTACACTGAGCAGTTTTAATCAAAGACAATTTACTATAGCCCTTGTGGGTACCCCCTCAGCTATTGATACAAATTGGGAGGTTCTCCACTTTGGGCACTGATGAAAGAACAAACTTGCAATTTCCATAATTGTTATTGTATGGTACGAACCGACTGACCGTCATGCGAATTTCTAATATGACAGTGTTTTGTGTAGAGATACCCTGATCTTTGATATGCGAATTGCGTATAATGCATTGTTACCTATTTAAATGTTGATATGAGAATCTGATACTTTATTTACTATCTTGCTTTGCTACTACTTTGCTGCCGTGTTCTAGGTCACTCACTCACAAGGTCAGTAGTTAGCCCTGCAAGCTTTTCAAACCTTGCACTGGTGCTTTGCAGGCTTTTTGGACCTGGAATGCTTGCACCCATATACAAAAATCGAATAAAGACAATGTTTCCGTTTGAACACTTTTGACAGTCAAATACCCCATATTTCAACCAACACGTGGATGAACAATATATAATATTGAAATCTTCTTTTATCAAGAATCAGAATTAATAATGTTTTTCTGATTCACTGTCATTGAAAGGTTACAAAACATTTGTTCTGTGCTCCTATGAAGCCATAATTGGAGTTGGAAGCTATTTGAAGGCATTATTACTATCTGACCATCTGTGACTTTTTTATTTGTATTGTTAATACTTATCAATCGTGGTTTTTTTATTTAACAGGTCTGGGTGATATGGAGGCTCGTTTTCTGCCTGAGCGGTCTTTGTCTTTCTGCAATGTTGGAAAGTGGGAAGAAATAAGTGGTGGTCAGCATCACACCATTGCTTTAGACTCTCAAGGTATGATTATTTTGGTTGTGTTATGATCATCAATGAAAGCGTTTTGTTTGACATCTTTTAGGTGATGCGTCAATTGAGTTAGATTACATTTTTTGTGTGTTTTTACCATTTTGAGGTGCAATATTTTCCTCAACATGCTCTTTATTCTTCTTACAAAATAGTGGGGTCCCAGTGGCGCAGAGGTACGGTTCTTACCTCAGAAGGGAAAGGTACATGGTTTGATTCCCGGCAGCGTCGGTTATTTTTCTCTGTGAAACTCGGTGAAAACCTATATGCCACTCCCCTGATCCTATTCAGGTAGGTGTGATCAAAAACCTAGTCCTATCGGAGACAGACGATAAACTCGGAGGTCACATGCGCACGTTAAAGAACCCTTGGCAGTTAAAAACGATAAGAGTAGGCCGAAAGGCTGCTGTCCGGGCTAAAAGAAAGACAAAATAGTTTCTGGTTATTTCTTAAATGTTTAAACAAATTAATTAAAAGCCATATGATTTATTTGCCTCCTGAATTCTGAAAACATAATAGCAATTCTCTACAGAAAATCAGCTATAGGTACAATGGATCATGTCTACCTGATAGTAATCTATGTATGAATTTTGTTCTTCAGGAAAAGTGTACACCCTAGGCAGAGATGATTATGGTCGCCTTGGCCTCGGTGAAAATTGTGGTGAAAAAATTGAACCAACCCTTGTTCCAGCTCTTGAAAATGTCAAATGCTGCAAAATTGGTACTGGCGGTTGCGTCAGTTTTGCCATTGATGTCAATGGTATGTATTATTGATTTTTCACAAAATATGTTTTTCCTTAGTCTCACATTTTCTGGATGGGCGTCAGTCCCATATAGGACGATAAACACTGTTTCATGTTGCTGTACAGTAATAGTAAGCAATTAATTCAAATTATGAATATATACATTTCATCTCATTGGATGATGAATTTTATCAGGGTATTTTAACAAGAAATGGTCTATTCTTTATAATGTTTTTGTTTTCATCTGCTGTTCACTTGTTTAATTATTTTAATTACTGTGTCAACATATTTTTTCTTTGCTTTGACAGGTATTGCATTTTCAGCTTTTTTACTAGGTGTAAAGGAACTTTGAAGTAGGAATGTAAAATCTGCATGATTCATATAAAAATGGAAGGTTAAAATTTCTTTCTTTCTTTATCAATAACCTTTTAGTACCTTTCAGTGTAAGGTAAGGTTACCATTTCATTTTCATTAATGTTTCTGACAGATTTTCATAATTGCTACTTTTTTTTCAAACAGGAAATCTCTATTCCTGGGGAATGGGATCCAATTTACAACTTGGGAGTGGAAATGAGGATGATATATTTGAACCAACCATCATTAAAAGCAAGCAAGTTGAAAGCAGGTTTGTCTTTTTTGTCTAATGTGTGTTTGCCTTAAAGACATTCTCTATAGGTATGCGGTGGAAAGTGGTATAAGACAACCGTTGTCCTTTGGATTGTTGGTTCGCGCCCTGGCTTCAGTGCTCCCCCCCCCCCCTGAAAAATTGTTTTATGCATTCTTTCCCACATCTGACACAATTCAGATGGCAAAGTTGGGTGGTGTACTGTCTGCCCGAGGGAGATTAAAAAAACAAACAAATTTAAACAATTCAGATTTTGTTATATGATCCATGTATTTCACAGTAGATTGATCACCTGCTTGGCTCCAGCCTCATAGTGCTGGCCCTACACTGTAGTGGTAAAGGGGAACTGGATAAGAAGTATTTCATGAAATAGATTTTTTAAAATCAAAACTGGTCTGTGTCGAGAGATGTTTCAATTTTTTCCCACCCCCAATTCTTGCCATTTTTATCCCTTAGACACGGGTGTCCCATAACCCAGTATATGTACCCCTAAATCTTTGATATCATCCAAATCATGCTGTCTCCCCTTTTCAATGATCTATCTTATTCATAGTAACAAGACTCAGCATAAGCTATTTAGGAAAGAATGACATGTGGTCAGGGAGTTTCCATGATTGTGAAACAAACAGATCACTTCATAACATTGCTGTCTGTTGGTCAGCATGTGTTGGCTCTCTAACTTATATCAACCTTTATATCATTTCATTCCCTTCAAAAGATATAATTTGGTTCCCAAATAAATAATATATGGCTGGTAAGATTCACTATCCCAGAAATTTGTATTCTTTGCTGGATATTACTGTGTCAGTAGGTGACACAAGCATGTTGGTAATGTGTTTACGGAATAAATCTGCTGATTGTTTCATTTAGAGTTTCCCCTCTTATTTTCAGGAAAGGTGTTCAGGTTTCATCTGGAGGGCAGCATACTGTTGTTCTTGCAAAGGATATGGAAAACGGAGTAGCACATTGACATTGAATGGATTATAGTATAGGACCAATTCTACTGGGCAGCTTTGATATTTAGAAATCGTACCGTGTTTTAGATTGCTTGTGTTTGTCAGGAGTAGAATAATTGTATTGAAGTGGAACACAAATGCCTGATGATATATTATATGCCCTTTTTTGTCATTAGTTTTGATCATAAGAGAACCTTTTTTCTATGGTAAAGTGATGTTTATTGATTTTGTCATTGAGATTTAAGATACAATCCACACGCCTGAATTGCCCATTAACATTGCTTTTATTTTTGTTTCAGATTTCTGATTATCAAAGCTGCTTGGGCTTACATTTTTAATATTTATTGATTATTTGATGTAATGTTATCGCTAGAAGTGTCGCTTACAACTTCTGTCACCATCTAAAGTGCCATTTACGACTCTAGTTGTTTTTCGATATCATGTAAGAAACAATAAACTCAAATCATTTCTCTTGGTTTAAAGGTGAAGGTAGCATCTCTTCTTCTTGGTTAATCATGATAGCATGTTTGCATTGACACCTTTCGACTGATTTTATCAATTTTATCAATAGTTTCAGGCTTGATCAAAGGGCTGGCAGTTTTGTCTTTCACAAATTCTCCGGGTTTGAGTAGAATTTTAAAAGGAATTACATGATAAATCTCATATCACCTATATTACAGTCAACTTCGCTTAAGTTGATGTCGTTGGGGGAGTGGAAAAGAGATCAACACAACCAGGGTCTTTTGACTGTTGAAAATTTGTATCATGCATAGATTTTGACCCAAAATTCAAATGATTTGGGTTTAATGCCCATAAATGGCAAGTCTGTCACAGTAAAGATTCGTGAGTTGAATGACAAAATAGGTGACCCAAATTATGTGATGCCTATTTTTACATTGTTGCGACCTTGGAATCACAACAAAACAAAAATCAAGTCATCTGTTTTATTTATTTATAAACATGGAATGATCAGGGGTGTACATTTAGTTCAACTCATGCGTTGCGACTCTTGGTTTGTGTTGAGGTCAACAGATTCAAATTTAAGTCAAATTTGTGCTTGTTCCAAAGAAACAACTCAAGCTTAGTATACTGTAGTATAATAGATTTTCTACATGGATGAATGGAAGGGTAAATAAGCTTTCTATAATTTTTTCGTCCTTTCTTTATCATTTCCTGATTTAACTTTCGGTTTCAGGTTTATCTATAATGAATTAACTTTCTCTACTCCTGTATTTCGACTTCTTTCCTTTACAACTAAACTAATTTCTCTTTTCTTTACAATATTAGAGATGACCTCTGTCCACATTTTCCTAGGTCTACCTCATGGTTTGGGTCTTAAAGGTTTACACTCAAATATAATTTTAGGGATCCTCTGCCCAAACTATCTTAATTGATTTGCTTTTATTTTTTTTGTTCTAAACTGTCTGTTTTAACTTCTTCTCTAATCCGAGTATTTCATTTTTTTCTGGGTAAGTCAGCAAGATGACATAAACCGTAAGAGATGAGTGCATTGTGGCATGAAACTTTCATTGTCTTTCACTTGTTTGTTGAGATATACATCATATAATTCTCCCACTTCTTGAAGATTTGATGAAATTTAAGAGGTGGGACATGTGAGTGAATATGACAAGTAAACTTGCTTGATCTTTTTACCATTCTGTCAATTTTACTTTTATCTTTCCTCATAGAATTATATTCGATTGGTGGATTTTACATTTGTAACAGGGATAAAATAGATTTTTATGGGGCTATGACTATCAACAAGAGCTGATTGAGTGGATTTTTTTCTTGATTATTTTTAGAAAATGTTTTTTTTCTTCGGAAGATCTTGCACTGAATTAGTTAAGTAAATTTACATTCATAATTAAAAGATACAATAAAGTTTTATCAATATTTACAAAGAGATGTGATTTTAATTCATTTTTCAATCTGGGCTGTTAGTTTTCCGATAATCTGAAAAAATCTTTGGCACTCAGGGGGAGTTGTAAGTAAGACAGTGTTTCACTTTACGTGTTAAACTTGTATAATTTTAATGTTTATGGATATTATGTATTCTTGCTTTTTTGTGCAATTGATTTTAATATCATACATTTCTTTTCTGCTGAGCAGTTTCATGAAGAAATGTGCGTGTAATATTTTTAATTCTCCAGGTTTTTTAGAATATAAAGGAGGGGACAGGGTGCATTCTATGTGATTTTCTGGTCTATTTCTGAAAAAAGATTGTCAAATGAATTCTGGGTCCTCACATTAGAGGGAAACAATCATTGAAATTTGTGTTGTTTACATGATTGCTATGGAAACAGCTGCCTTTTAAAATTCGATTTCTGATATAGTTTCCATCCTTTGACACTGGTTGAGAAGAGCATCTGAGGAAAGTTTGGTTCTAGATATCTGTACAGCAGTTTGTAGATCAGGGAAGTGTGGACACGCTATTTGTCTCTTGTAAAACCGCAAGGGGTCAGAACATTCAATGAAAATCACATACTCCCCCAGTTCAGCTTCATATATCAATGATGTCATTTTATTTGTTCATGTTTTATTATTTTAATCCAGATTAAGTCTCACAAGTACACTCTCATTACCTCTCTGATTGCTGAATATATATTTTGTGCATTTTAGAAAATTGCTGCTCACTCATTTTAGCATTAAGAGTTACAAATTTAGATCTGATATAGGGCGATGGTTGGCGGCAACCATACTTCCACAGTAAGGGTTGGCGGGACCCCTTCTGTGGGCCGGGGGGTGCTAAACCGGTCCACACTCTTTCCTTTGTCTTCTATCCCCCTCA
>JARBEQ010311039.1:0-16730 GCA_030265355.1 Tritonia tetraquetra
ACAGGAACCCCCCCCCCCCCCCACCCACCCACCCACACACACTCTCACACGCACACACATCTTCTACACAAACTCGTGGTCGTCGTCCGTTCTGCGGCTCTATGAATGTCGATCAAATGGAACTATGGCTTCGAGGTTTTTTCATAGAACTCCAAATAGATACTAAGAATAGAATTCCACCTGCTCCCTACCCATTACCAAAAAACGTGCCATTACTCATTGAGTCATTCAGTCTAAAATACGCAGACTTCTCGGTTTACTGGCAATTAAATATAATGTTATCTATGACTATGATCGAAGACTGTCTAATGAGGCCAGTCAGTGCTTATGGCGGTGTTTCTTTCAACGTAGCAAAGTAGAGGAAACAATTCTTTTTTTTTTATTAATAAAATATGTGCGTGATTGGGAAGTAGCATAGGCTTAGCCGCCATTGGGCTTACCAACGATTGTCAACCTTTTGGTTTACAAGGCGTATGATGAGGTGTCTGGTGAGGCGTATGACACATGAAAATAAGATAAATGGATCCAACGGTTTCGTTTAAAAGAACAACCAACATGACATTGTTTCTTCTATAGAAAAAAAGGAACCATTATGCAAGCATAATCTTTCGACATTGCTCAAATTTTCAGATTCTCATTTATTTGTGTCACCCAAACACGCCCCTTGCATAGATGCTGCACATAAATGTTATTCTATTCAATCATAACATGGAATTGCCCAAAGCACGTTTGAGCGTAGATTCTTCATAGTAAAATAAATGTGTTATGGTTATAATATTATTTTCTTTCTTATCCAATTCGCTGTTATCATTACAGTATAGGGTCCGCTCTACGAGGCGGATTTACTCTGGATCAAGATATTAATTAGGCCAAGCAGGTGATCTGCTCGCTGTGACTTTTTGTGGTAGAAATTAATTTTGCCCGGTCGGCAGCCTTTCGGCCTATTCTCGATTTCCAACTGCCAATGGTTCTTTAGCACAACTCGTACACGGGACCTCCGAATTTATCGTCCGTCTCTGACAGGATTTGGTTCTTGATTCCACCTACCTTCATAGGATCATGAGAGTGGCAAATAGGTTTTAATCGAGTTTTATGAAGAAAAACAACAGTTGTCGCCGCTGGGATTCGAACTCGGTACTCTTCGCTTCAAAGGCCAGAACCATAAATTTGAGCCACTGGGACCCCTTATAATATTATTTTACGAGGCAAATATTAAGAGATTGTCGCAATTGGATACTGGTCGAAAAAAGGCATGCCTCATCCTTCACGTTAAATTAAATAGAGCGAGTAATCGTGTCATCCCTTTGATGTCATGGCGTTTTCGTGCTGTCTTCTTTTTTCGTTCTCATCGATGTCAAGCCAATCGTCATCGTGAATGAATCACGCTTATTCACGCTCCACGTGTTAACCTACGTGGCTTTATTACCCAATGAATAATGCTCGCATGATCCCCAGTCTCAGAGATAAGACGGGTGCAAAGTCCAAAATACCCTGCCGTTAACAATGAAATATATATTTGATGGGATCAATTAAGCGTGGCGACCTGTGTGACTCATACATACACAAAAATACATAGTTAAACATACCAGTATTATTCTACGTAACATCTATGTAGGTTTCTGTGTCAGCGAGGACATGAAACCGAAACTAAAAAACTTTCCATAATTTGTTGACTTAGTGATGGTTTATGTATAAATCAATTGAAGGGGAGCAGGCACTTGAAATAGTGTCAAGCAAGGTTGGAAAATAGTTGTTTAGAGCGTGGCCTCTGTAATCTAGCTAGGCGGTGTTGTCGTACGCTGCCGTGTGAGTTCGATTCTTACTGTCGACATTCCACTTTTCTTCTTCTATGACTATTTTCCCCTATTTTTCTGGAACTTTAACATTTTCCAACCTTGCTTTGATGATTTATGGCAATTAAAGTTAGACTGGAGTAAAAAAAACAACAAAAAAACAAAACAAAACAAAACAAAACGCGCCAGTTCTACAATGAATAGAGTAATTACAATGATGAAAATTCTTGAGGATAAAAACTATCAGAACACGAACAACAAAAACATTGAATGTAATGATTATAATTACAACAATAATGATAATGATAATTATGACAATAATATTTTTCAATGATTCAAAAAAAATAAAAAATAATAATAATAATAATAATGACGATATTAATTGAACATCGTGAACAGTGTATTGTTTTATGTTTTTTGTTTGTTTTTTTTTTTTTAATGCATATTTTGTTCATTTTTAATTGTCTTACCGAAACCCTCTCCCCCTCTCATTTCCTGACCCGCAGACAAACCGGGACATCCACAACCATCTGAAATAATTATTTTAAAAAATAAAAAAATTGTTCAAACTCATAAAACCAAGCATAAACCCAAAAGTGGAATAATGTATGACTCAGTTATCGATTAAATAAAAACTCACGCAGCATTTTTCAATCGTCTTGCCACCCCTCCAAAATCCCATAATACAACATCTTCTACCCCTACAACAAGACAAAGAAAAACAAAACCACCTGAGATGAAAGTTATTCGATTTTAAAATGCTCATAAATTATGCATCTGCTCAATTTCATACTCCCGAGTAAAGTAGGGTACTCACAAAGCTTTTCAAGTATTATGTTGAATATTGATTTTGCCTTTCGCGTGAAAGCTTTCGTCACACAGTGTTTAAATCATCACTAACTTTAGAACAATTTTCCTTTTATGGGAAAGAAATTATTCATGCCTGTGACTGAGGAAAACAAATTTTAAATACAATAAAGAGTCTGCTTTGTGAATGTATTGAAAATCACCAATAGTTGAACATTATTACTTTTATCAATACCAATCTTTTCTAAGGTAACTTGGGTCGCATCTTTTGATACTGGATGCCTTCTAAAAAATTGAGCTGTTTCTCAAGCCAAAAAAAAGATGTGAATATAGTCAGGCCTCGTAATTCAAGTCATTATATTTTGAATTACATTGTCATATTCCTGTAGATACTCTCCGCATTCATGTGGCAAAATCTGCTCAATTTTCTTATAGCTGAGGGGTTTACCACCAAGGCAACAGTAAATATTGTTATGGCCAAAACTTGGGCAACACCTAAAAATGTGACGCTCATTGTGCCATTCAAGGTTCGGGACACAGTGGGTTGATCACCTGCTTGCCTTATCTACCTGGTCCAGAGTACTTCCAGTACTGTGTTAAGCAATGCTGAACATGGAGCTGGCCGCGACACCCGTTTGCGGTTTGGATAACAAAACAAAATCATCATACTTTTCATTTCTTTATCATTTCCTGGTTTACCGTTCGGTTTATCTAGAATGAAAAAAAACTTCCTCCACTCCTCTCTATTTCGACTTCTTTTCTTTGCATCAACGAAAGTTATTTCTCTTTTCTTTACACAATATCAGAGATGACCTCTGTCCACATTTTCCTAGGTCTACCTTGTGGTTTAGTTCCTATAGGTTTACACTCAAAGTATCATCTTAGGGATTCTCTGCTCACTCATTGTTTACATGCCCAAACCATCTTAATTGATTTACTTCTATTTTTTGGTTCTAAACTGTCTATTTTGACTTCTTTACTGTTCCGAGTATTCCCTATTTTGTCTCTTCTAGTTTTGCCACTGATTTTCTTTTAAAAAATATTTCTATTGCCTGTGATCTACTTTAAATTTTATCTCTGCAATCCGTATCCAGCATTATTCTTTCTTTCTTTATCAATAACCTTTTAGTGCCTTTCGGTGAAAGGTATCCAGCATTATACTGAATCAAAAATAGTCATTTTCGTCTTAGTTGTAAGTTCTCTTTTCCCTACAAAAGATTTCCCTAATTGACCACATACTTAAGTTGCCATACTGATTATTTGATTGATTTCTTCTTTCCGACTACCATTTCATGTTATATCATTACACCTAGATATCTATAACTATCAACCTGTTCCAAATTTTCGCCAACTAGTCTCACTGTATGACTTTTACGTTCTCTGCTTATAATCATAGTTTTGGTCTTTTTTTTTTAGTTTATGGTCATTCCTTTATTTTTCAATTTCTTGATTTATAACTCTATGTTGTTCTCAGGATCTTGCTGTAATTTGCCAAAAATTACAAGATCATCTGCACATGTTAGCAGTTTCAGAAGTATTTTTTTAAAAAGAGACTATCTAGGCATGTAGAGGCAAAGAGGATGTCACTGAATAGGGATCAATTGCGAAAGTTTGTGTATCACACATAAACCTTACACCGAAAGGTACTAAAGGTTACTGATAAAGAAAGAAAGAAAGTTCTAGATTAACGTCTAACAGTCTTTAGTATTCCACGTGCCAATTCGCATAATTCTTTTACTCGTCTCCGGAAAAGTCAGTCCGCTTAAATGTGCGCTCTGAATCAGTTTATTTCGAGCAAGTAGGGGACTAGCTCACTGTATCCCAGGTAGGTGGGGCCTTTACCCACATTTGTCTGGCTCCTAACCCATTGACCTGTCCAGCTAGCATAGCTTTGCGGATCATTGGATTTAGCAAACAACCCCACCACGTCAAGGTTTGGACAAAAGGGGGCATCTAATCTATATTCCGCATACTAAATCCGATATAAAATTACTGGAGTATCAATAGTGCTATGAAACATATAAAACAAGCAGACAGGCAAACAGCAAGTATAGAGGCATGTCCGACGCCCCACCAGGAGTGCTTTCGTTTCGTAATCATCGTACTATAGTCAATGATTATATATAGTGTCATTGCTGTAATGGAACTAAGCCTGTGATATACGTAGTTCTGACTCGAAAGGCTTTTTGGGGAGGCTCCAAAATTCTAAAAGTAAACTCATCGCATACAACTTCACTTATGGCCTGTTCACATGGTACGGGTTGACGGGTTTTTTCAGTACTTTCCGCACGGCGTTTGTTTTTATCAAACGGACATAGACCTAAGTAAGTAAAAAAAGGTACAAAACACACTCGATACCTAGACGAAAAAGTGCCGTTTGTTACGACAATAATAACCTTATGACCCCAAAAGTGTAAGCCAATCAGAACTCCCCCTATCACCACGTAGTTTCCGTTTGTGGAATACAAGATGGCAGCTTGCATACAGATTACAATCTTCCTCACTGTTTTGGCAGTTCTAAGCAGCGATGTTTTATGTCAAGGGCGAAAAAAGGAGGTAATGCTCCTGTAATATCATAATTTCATAAATTGTATACAAACATCTCACGGTCCAAAATGTTTCTTTGCATATCAGATTCTAGAAACCGGCTGCGGCAGCCGGTGGTGTCCTTTGACTTTGCCTTCCTTTATTATTATTATTTTATTGTTATTCTCTAGAGTAGCAGTCTAGTCCAGAGGGTCTAATTTTGTCCACTAATTTATTCGACAAGGACTAGACTATCGTCAAACCCTGAAACAGACACGACTGGATACTTTTATTCTTCAATGCTTGCATTTCATTGTAGTGCTGAGCCTGCCTTGCAGCACTTTTGTTTTGTGGAAAACTCCCCTGCCATATTATGATATTGAGAAATGTTCTATAATAGTTTGTATCTAGCTAGATAGTCTAGTAGTAGTACAGTTGACCCCGCTTAATCGCAACACGGGAGCGGCAAATGTTTTGCGATTAACAGGATTTGGCCGTGGGCCCAGTAATTTAGGGTCATTTCACCACTTAACGACTATTGCACCTCTCTTACTCTTATTCTTATAAAACCAGCATTGATTGAAATCATTCACGCAAATGGTGACAGACATCAAAGAGTTCAGAGAAACAAGACTATAGCCATCCTTGCTTTCATTAGCTTTGTCCTCACTAGCAAGAGGGCGAAACTCTTTTTATTGTGCAATCGAAGACAATCCAATAATGGCCAGTCACTAAAAAAAGTCTATGAGCCGTGACTAGTGTCTCCAGTGACAAGTCAATGCGACTGTATAAACGTTGTGTGTTGTCATTCTTTGTGGGCTAGGGGCGCTGCCTAATGATTGAACAAAGGCGGTTGCAGCTGTCTTCTTCACCCTCAATCAATGTGTACGGCTATTGTATCATTACGATTGTTATTGTTAGAGAGACATGGAAACATGTGACTATTGTTTAGCGAAATGAAAGCAGGAAAAAGATAACCAAAAATGTGAGGCATGGTGCGGCCAGCTTTGCGATTATCCGAAGTGAGTTGCGATTAACCAGTGACTTTTAGAATTAATTCTGTTTCCTTCGAAAAAGTTGTGATTAAGCGGTTGCATTATTGCGCATAGGCGGCATTGACTGTAGTTGGCCATAATTGGGTTCAGTCAGAGAAAGAAAAAAATATCTATTTAACAATCATATTACTTTTTTTCACTTTATTTATCTAAAAATGTTAATGGGGTGTATCTAATAATCTGTTTTGATAAATTTTACTTTTGTTTACTTTACAGTGTTTTTTTTTTTTTTGTGTGAAAAATAAGTTCAGTCTTTTTCTTCATCAGCCATTTACAGGTATGAAGTAGGCAAATGGCCTCTCTAAAAGAAGATGCTCTATGGAATCAAATCAAAGGATTTCTTTTTTTGGGGGTGAAAATTTTATTTTTGAGCGGGACTGTCCCTAGCTCAGTGGTTATGTCATTCGATTTTGGACGATGAGGACCGAGTTCGAGCCCACCTTACATGGGGTTTTTTTTCTGGTCTTTCAGTTTTCATAGCTCTGTCCTGGAGATTCACATGGAATCTTCTCAAGTTCTTTAGAACCGCCTTTTTAAAACTGTTTGAGCAATGTCTTACCTATTTGTGTGCCTTTCACCTACATTGGCACCCAGACTTATTATAAATTAATAAACTTACTAAAATCAAAGGAATGATAGAAATAAGGTAAATTCTAAGGGACTTGCTCACTAAACTTCAAGTTTTCAAAAATGCTTTCCTAATCATCTTAAGCTGTAATAAAATGCATGCTTCATGAACATTGTTTTCGCATGTTTTCATTTTAAGGACTCTATTGGAGAGAAGGTTCAACAAATGATGGACTGGAACAATAAAAAGTCGGTCATTCGAATGACTGGGGACAAGTTTCGCCAATATGTCAAGATGGCTCCCAGAAACTACTCAGTTGTTGTAATGCTCACAGCACTACAGCCTGGAAGAGGATGCTCTGTTTGCAAGTAAGAATGTGTTATAGATATTTCATGATGATTGATGATATGCTGACTGCAATTCTAGAATTCACTGATTGATTCCATTCTCCAAGAATGTATGGACTTCATACCACTCTGAACAAAATTTTGGCCTGGAAATTGGGACATGAATAAGATGGAAATTTTATGGGACTCTGCTGATGACTTGGAAAAGTTTGAGTCAACATCTGCTGGAACTAGACTGTTGTAAACATTTAAATTGAACACAAAGAAGAAGATGATGACTGATTATTTTAGAAGAGAATATTTCAACATAAAGAAGATTGCAAACATTCTGTTCAGTGCGTGCTAAAATATCAAATTTTTAATTGTCAGTCATTGCCGATGTTATACCCCTTACCACCTGGAGGATGGGGTTGTTTTGGGGGGTTTTTTCAAGCGTCCATCCATTTTGTTCTTTTGAGACATAGTTGGTAAGCAAGGATTCTGCTTTTATTCAGATTGCAGTTTAAGCTGATAGTAATAAATAGAATGAGAACAGCTTTTTTAAAGTCCAAACTGAACTTTTGCAAGATTTCTAGATTTTACTGACTTTGGCAATTGAATCATTTATTTTAATATTATAACCTATATTGAAAATGAATTAATATGTGTATATATATATATATATAATTCATCCTGTTTTTTTTGTTTTTTATAACAGACAAGCGAATGATGATTACATGATCTTGGCCAATTCTTGGCGCTACTCTCAGCAATATTCCAATCGTCTCTTCTTTGCTCTGGTCGACTATGACGAAGGGCCTGATGTTTTCCAAAGTGTAAGAGACTTTCTTTGACATGTTGCTGCCAATATTTTAAAATTTCTTTGCATGTTTGGATATTCTATTGAATTTGAAATTGATGAAGCATGATTGTTATTGTTAATTGATGTAGTTCAGTAGAAGAGAAAAAAAAAGTTTGTTCTCCCTATTAAAAAAATTAACGAGTAATTGTGTTGTTTTTATCACAACTTATATTGTAATGCATTTTAAAGATTTAATAACATTTTGTGATGCTATGCTTTTTAAGTTTATAAGATATTCTAATTGTATAGTTTGCCTATGTCTTGATTTAAGTCACATGACTTTATTGTGTATAATTACAGATGAAGCTTACAACTGCCCCCGTTTTCATGCATTTCCCTGCCAAGGGAAAACCTAAGAAAGCAGACACCCTGGATATCCATAGGTATTTTTAAGATCGCTATTTAAAGAACCCAACACTGTTTTAGTTTTGAACGATCTTCGAAAGAAAATAATCGAAACAATTGAAATTATTTGATATTTTTTTCCACCAGTCATTTCTAGCAATTTTTTATTTTTAAAAAAGATCCTCTCTGTCACTGTCACATAAAGAGCTTCTTTTTTATCCAGTTCCCTGTTGCCATTGCAGTTTAGGGCCCGCTCTATGAGGCCGCTGGGATTTGAACCCGGTACCTTTCGCTTCAAAGGCCAGAACCATACCTCTGACCCATTTGGACCCCACACATAAAGAGCATGTACTATTAGATATTGTTAATGCAGAATCACAGATGCTTAGTTATATAATGCCTTGCTATAATGTTTCACCTATACATCTGATGAAATTCAGTTTAAAGAATTCTTTTTAGAAGAATGATTCATGCTAACATTAATGATTGATAAGAATCCTGCATTCAGTTTTCTAATTCTCCAGAATTGTTTTATAAACTGTTTTGTTATCCGTTGCGGCCAGCTCCATATCCATCTGAACTAAGAGCTGGAAGGATCAGATAGACAGGGCAAGCAGGTGATCAGCCCACTGCGCCTGAACCTTGAATGGCACAATGAGCATCTCATTTTTAGGCGTTGCCCAAGTTAGGCCATAACAATATTTACTTTCTTTCTTATCCAATTCCCGTTTACCATTACAGTGTAGGGCCAGCACTATGAGGCTGGATTTCTCTGGATCAAGATGCTAAGTCAAGCAGGTGATCAACCCACTGTGACTATATTTACTGTTGGTGGTAAACCCCTCAGCTACAAGAAAACTGAGCAGATTTTGCCACATAAAAGTCAGTTTTATCAAATCATGGCTGTGAAAATAGACAAAAATGCTCTTTCTATTGAGAGGGAGAAGCTCTACTCTCAACATGACATGACCATGTTTGTGTTCTGTTTACAATCAAATCTCAGTCTTCATTTTAAATTATTTTAAAAAATTTTCTTTGCCAGAGTTGGATTTGCTGCTGAACAGTTAGCTAAATGGGTGACTGACAGGACAGATATCCAGGTACTGTTATTATTGTTGAGGAGTCTTTTTCTTCCATCTTCCTACATTTTACAACTTCCAATAAAATTAGTGTTGGATAAATAACTTTAATTCTGAATATTAGATGTCTCCTATTTGATAGTTGTAATTCGTTCTTTTGTGTTTTCACCATGTCTTTATGTCGTGATGACCATGGGTCTAGAACGTTATACAAGAATCATCTGAGATCAGTCATTTGAGCCACTGCATTGTTATGTTAACCCATTAAGTCCATTAAGTTTTTTTGCAGTCCGGGCCCAGAGTAAGGGAGATAATGATTTTTTTTGTCCTGACATGTTAGGCAGCAATTAAGCCTATCACCCTATCTGTATGCCAAAGGCAACAATTATTTATGATTTATGATTAAAGTTATGTCACTTTTTTTAGGTTGTAAATTGAAGCTTTCTTTCTTTATCATTTCCTGGTTTACCTTTCGGTGTCAGGCTTATCTATAATGAATAAATTTCTCTACTCCTCTTTATTTCAACTTCTCTTCTTTGCGTCAACTAAAGTTATTTCTCTTTTCTTTACAATATCAGAGATGACCTTTGTCCACAGATTCCTTTGTCTACCTCGTTGTTTAGTTCCTTTAGCTTTACACTCAAATATCATTTTTAAAATCCTATATGACTACCTCCTTGTTATATAGCTGTATAATTATTTTTTTTTTTTTTTTTTGTGACCAGCTCCATGTCCAGCATTGGTGAACACAGAGCTGGAAAAACTCTTGATCAGGTAGATAAGGCATGCAGGTGATCAGCCCACTGTGCCCCGAATCTTGAATGGCACAATGAGCGTCACATTTTTAGGTGTTGCCCAAGTTTTGGCCATAACAATATTTACTGTTGCCCCGGTGGTAAACCCTTCAGCTATAAGAAAACTGAGCAGATTTTGCCACATAAGGCGCACTGTATAATTATAACGCTTTATATTTGTTCAGATCAGAGTCTTCCGTCCACCCAACTATTCTGGAACTGTGGCTCTGGCACTTTTGTTTGCCATGATTGGTGGACTTCTGTACTTTAAACGCAACAACTTGGAATTCCTTTACAATAAGACGTCTTGGGGAATTGTTGCTTTGGTGAGATATTCATATTTCTTTACACTTGCTTGATTTTATTAAAGGGACCTGTATATTGACTGTGACAGTCTCAAACCGTGTAATTCCAAAAGTAGGTCAAATGCTATTTTTATTCCCAAAGATTGCTTGAGAACCCATTTATTATATCATGTTAAAAAAAAGAACTGGTCTACATTGTATGAATGGGGGAAGAAGACATGTTACACACTGTGTATCTCTGTTCTTTAGGGGGTTCTACCTAAAACGCTGTCCTGGGCCATTGTTGTTTCTCATCTTATAACAACGTGAATTCGACATGATTTAATTGTGTGATTATTCCGTCATAAAAATCTAGTGTTTCATGCCAAATATGGGAACATTATCATGCATACTTTTGGAGAAAGTGTATTTTTTGCTTTCCCTGAAAAGTACCGATTTTTTAGATACAATACCCTTGAAATAATTCCCCAAACAATTGTATTTCAAAATCATATTCAGCAACACAACGGACCAAATAATCAGTGTGCCTTCTACATCATCTGTAACTTGTATTCAAAACAAAGACTGTTGAGTTGGTGCAAAAAAATAGATATATTTTACAACAGACACCCAGCCAGTGCCATCAACTTACAACAGATTTCATTTTCAAATTAAATGACCCAAGGGTTGGATGTAATAACAAGTTTGGTGTGAATGAGTACCTGGCTGAAGGCAGCTAAATATCTTGTTGGAATGCTAGTACTGATGTACCTAACAGGCAGCTCGTACTGTATGCTCCTCAGGGAGTTTGAAATGGTAATCAGAATGTTGTGGGCATTCCAGGGGTAAATTTGTCATTGTAAAGCACATAGAGCATGGAGTAGTTTGTGATTATGCGCTATATAAATGTTCATATTTATTAATGCCCCTCGTTTATTTATTTTTAAAATTTTATTTTTGTTATTAGTTCTCAATGAAATGAAGATACTTATGGCATCCTTTTTCCCTAAAAAATAATTCAGGCTGTGATATTTGCTATGACATCTGGACAGATGTGGAATCATATCAGAGGACCACCAGTGATGCACCGAAATCCAAATACAGGACAAATGGTGGGCTATTTTGGGTTTTATAGTTATGATATTTGGCTTTTTATGTCAATTTGTGCTATTGAAATCAAAGTATTATCCAACTCAGGTTTATAGATTAATATTTCTTAGTGTGGGGCAACAGAATATATGGTAAGAATTGTTTAGCAATTTGAGTGTTAGGCTTTTTTCAGTTTGAAAAGGATAGACAAGATTTTGAAATTGGTCAAATTTCATTTCCTCATAGATGTTAATCAAAATTTCACATGACACTAAAAAACGAAAGTATTTTTCCACTTCATGTGCTCTTGCTGCTCTAGCCCCTGAAAAATTCTAGTCTCTGGCAATCCGAGACAATCCAAGACAAATATAATGTCAGCTCTCAGTTGAGCCAAAAGATAATTATGATATTTTACAAATCATCAAATCAGCTGAAATTTTTCAATGCAAATATGCTATCATATTGCAACTAGAAATATCTAAGGGGCTCGACCAGAGTCCGGATTGGCAGCCAAAGTATTAAGTAGTCATGCGTAACCTTACACCGAAAGGTACTAAAAAAGGTTATTGATAAAGAAAGAAAGAAGAAGCAGAATCAATGCGATAATTATTGTGATGTGAACAGAGCATACATCATATGTGGTATTCGCAGATTCTATGACAATAACTGAAGATTTTTATGTATTAATATTATACAGACTAATCTGTTATTTTAGTATCAATCACGGATGGAAAAAGGGAAAGTGACAAAAAATAACCATAGAAGAGGAAAAGTGGAATGTCAACAGTAGGAATCGAACCAACACCAATGTGTACGACAACACCGTCTGACAACAGACAGAGCCCGCCACTCCACTGATTATGCTAGCTCGCCACTCCTATTATTTATTTGTTATTTTAGGAAAGTTATTTAATTACCATATCCTGGAGACGCAATGTTGGACTAGGGATAAATGGAGTCCACAGTTCATGCCCTGTGATGTGTTCAGCAAATCCATGAGTGCAAGTTTTTCATTAATAAGTTTCACTTTGCTCTACACAATTCAATGTTGTGTTAAATTATTCATTTGTGTGTTTTTTCTCCGTTGCCAGCACTACATTCATGGAAGCAGTCAAGGCCAGTTTATAGTGGAAACCTATATTGTCATGTTACTGAGTATCCTTTGCATCGAGTCTACTTCAATCGTTAAAAGTTTTAAGTCTTTGGTTTTGATTTAGTTTAGAATAGAGTGAGATTTTATATGGTTTAATTTATCTTTATATAATATGGTCTTTATCTTCCCCTAGTATTTAATTAATTCTTTCGTTTTACCCGTATTCAATTTTACCTTTTGATAGTATTTAAAATTTGAATAGGAGGGGTATGTCTTAATATCATTGAGGTTTTGCTTGTGGCTTGATATGTAGAAATGCATTTTGTGATAATGAATGTTTGATAAGCTTGAAAAGTATGATACCTTAACCTATCTTTTAGACACAGCAGTGGTCGTAGGATTTATTATGTTGAATGAGGCTCAAACTATGAAGGGGGATCCAGGGAAAAAGAGAAGTAAGTCAAAATTTATGTTCCGCTGATACTGATACATCTTGTTTGTTTTTGTGTTTGATCTCATTTCTTTCTTTCTTATCCAATTGCTTTTACCATTACAGTGTAGGGCCAGCACTATGAGGCTGGATTTCTTTGGATCAAGATATGATTTCATACCTTACGAAAAGGAATGTCTACGGAAAGGATTTTTCCGATTTATACCTATTCAATCCTCTTCTTCTACTTTTATCTGCTTGAAAAACGGACTTTAAGATACACCCTTATTGGCTAATGAAATCGGTGTTGGGACTAGCACTGTGCTTAACCTGGATGGTGTGCAAGGCACCATCTGCACCATATCTGAGTGCAGACACCCTGATCATCATTTATGGATGAATACAGAGCATTTACTGCTACGGTTTCATAATAATGATCAGCCCATTTTCCATAAAATCCTTTATTGGCAGCATAAGCAATACTCTAAATAGTAGAATTTGTTTTTTAAAAGGCCAATAAACAAATTTTGTTTACCTTGCTTAGCAGCTATACTAAAAGGTGTGAGGATTTGCCACTTTTTTTGGGTTATGAAAGCATCTACATTTTTTGGGTGTTTTTACATATGTGAATATTGGTGTGAAGTAGGATGGTTTTAACGTGTGTTTTCATCCCGACTTGCTCTGGAAAATATTGGTGTAGCAGGTGCTGAAATGACCTTTCTTTATTGATGCCTGAAAACACAAAAAAACAAAAAAACAATTTTGACGATGGGGAATGGTTGTAGTATGGTTGAGGTTGTGGTTTTAGCAACATCAGTTGTTTTAGTGTTTGTTTCACAGGTGCCAAAGTAGATGGATCAAGAGTAAGAATACTAAAACAATATTAGTAGATCATAAATAGTAGTAATGCTGGTACAGTCGGCTCCGGTTTGTCGCAACTCAGTCAATTGCAATTGCCACTTATTGGAACTTTCCCCAAGAAACAGAATTAATTAATTATATATAAAAGTCACTGGTTAATCGCAACAATTTTGCCGCTCCCGTCGTGTTGCGATTAACAGGAGTCTACTGTACTAATCTATTTCTGCATTAGCTTGTTGTTATGTTTATATTCTTCTTTTTTTCAGTTTTGTCTCTAGTTGGTCTAGGTTGTGTCACCATATTCTTTAGTTTCCTGTTGTCTGTGTTCCGTGCCAAATATCAAGGTTATCCTTACAGGTAAGCTGTCATTCCATTAATCATTATGGTCATTGCCAAACTGTTTAGTCATGGAAATTATAACTTTTTAGACAGAATAATCAGCATTCAAATGATTCCCCACTAAACTGCTTACTTCAACCTCAATGAACAAATTTCTTTTTCAAATTTTTCTGTCAAGTGAAAATTTGAAGACAAGCATATTTTACTAAGTAATAACACTGACAATACAATGTCAAGATGGATTTTATGTATCCCTATCTAATCTACTGATTAGTTTTAATCTGTGTTTATTTACCTCTTCAATGAATGTGTCAAGAATAGTGAACTTCTGCACAATTCATGAAAAAGTGATATTTCTATATGAACGTTTTTTGGTGTTAAAAAACAAAACCCAACTGATTTCAATGAAATTACAATACTGTTATTTTGTTTTGATTGGTTTAAAGTTCTATTCCATTTGTTTTGAAATGTGTAATTGTACTATAGGTATAAGCTGCTTTGAAGCAATAAGTATAAGTTGGGAGAGCAAGTGTAATTCATTGTTATTAAAGAGGTTTACATTTAGCAATGCCACAACAAAACATAATGATGATTTAATTTACTCCACAGTTTCCTCTTCAAGTAAAGTGTTTTCAAATGTCATGCGGTTGGAGTTGGATAGAGAATTTCGTCAGCATTATTTAGGCCTTAAGCTGTTACAAGATTTTTACAAAGGTTGAAATGTTTTGAAAATGTTACAAAATTTTAGGTTTAAACGAAAATAATTGTGAAATTGAGGCTTTGTGCCCTGCGATGCACCATTATTCCCCCTTTCTCATTCCCCCTTCAGGCCGCCTGTCGCGTTAGCTGTAAAATGTGTGATGTTTGTTGGTAGAGGAAAAAATGCAGTCGTAATCAAAGGTTGTTTGCTTCCTCAGTAAATAAATATTTTTTACTCAAAGGGCATGAATATCTCTCAATATTGTCTCTAATGTTCACTGTGTTGCCTTATTGGACTGGTGGAATATGATCATATAGAGGACAATCAGTTAAGGAGATCACACACTGCTATAATCATTTTACCGTAGACCCAACAAGACGTTGCTTGCAGCATTACAACAGAATTGTCAAAATAGTTTCTTTAAACTTTTTCATTCTTGTAGAGATTACGGTACCTTTGTTTAAGAAATTTGTGAAAGCATGTTTATTTCTAGCAAGTATTTTGGGATTGCTGTATTTCAGATGAAGGTTACTTTTAAAAACGGTGATAAGTGAATATGTTGGTGATGAGGTGAATGTCTATTGATGTGGTGATATAGTGAATATCTGTTGATTTGTATTATAATTAATACGTTTCCGATTACTATACTGTTTGTTTTTCCTCCCCTTTATCGTGTTTTGATGTCTTAAATTAAAAAGTCACTTTGTATTGTAGATTTGATGTTTCGATTTTTTGCCATAATTTAACTTTACATAGTAACATATGTACTTGGATTTTGATTAATTCATTGTGACTGAATGAGATGCTGGCTGTATGGAAACTGTGAATAGCTTTAAATTTAAAATGGTCAAAATGGTCAGATTGCTGATTTATTCCAATCAAAATGTGTGTGAATGAAGTGATGATTTTGTGTGTAGATGTGACTCAGGAGAAAGGTATCGGAAGGATGAGTGTTTATTTTTCCTTCATCATTTATCGCTTTTGGATATGGACGCAATTCTTTTCAATGTTTTTTGGAGGGTTTTTTTTGTTGTTGCTTGCCAGTGTTGTTCATGGGAAATTTGGTCATTATGAATGGTTTTTAAAAAAATAAAGAGATAAAAAAACCAACTGAATTGGGCTTTCCTCAGAACTTGGCATGATTTGAAATGCTGGTAATTGAAGTGGGAGTTGCTATTGTTCCTTCTGTGGGAATAGCATTTATATTTATTTGTAACGTTTTATGTTAAGTCTTAGATGAAGATGCAGGTTGATCAATCCTGGCAGCTGCATGCATTTTTTCCTTTGGAGTTTTTATGGCTCTGGTCCTGTGGATTCCTTATGGAGATGGACTATAAACCTGAGATCCTATCTCTGATATGACCTATAATGAGTTTCTAAGAGCATAAAACTAACAACTTTATGGATAAAGAAGTACACTCCAGGATACATTCCTTGTTCTCTCTGACTGGGACAGGAAAAATAGAGCAGGATCTGAGAAACGAGTAATAATAATACACATGAAATAAGAGGTACTACATTACTTGGGATATTGACTGGACTGTAATTAAAAAGTCTTGATTCATTCTCCTATCTGGGCAGCAGATTTTCATCTTACACTACCCTTGACAAGGAAATCTCAAATCGCATAGCTAAGGCTAGTGCCTCCTTTGGCAGGCTCCACCAGCACGTCTGGAAGGTACGTGGTTTGAAGCGTACGACAAAGCTTGCAGTGTACAACGCAGTTGTTCTCACAGCACTACTGTATGGATCTGAGTCTTGGACTCTTTATCAGAGGCA
>JARBEQ010311150.1:4095-16722 GCA_030265355.1 Tritonia tetraquetra
GGGAAGAAGGCTCCCTTCTGTACATTCTCTGACTCTGAAGATGGATTTGACAGCATGAAAACTCATACTTCCCTTGATTGATTATTAAAATTACATGTCATTTTTTCCTAACACTGTCACTTGGATTGTGTATTTTAGACACAGAACTGGGAATCGAATGCAAAGAAGACTGGAAAAAGAAGTAGAGTAACAAGGAGGTAAGAAGAGAAGGAATGAGGAAGACAGGTAGCCTACATGTTACATGCAAATATCATCAGGTAAGGGTAACATTTTTCTTGAGTCATGGATCTGGCAGACCTTAAATAAACATGGAATGGATGACAACATCATAACCATTCATCGTCTTCAATGTATGATTGATTGAGTGTGAGTGGCAGTGTGGAGAGTGTGTATTGACTGCTAGAGATAACCCAAAAAAAGCCCAAAACTTCAGTAAACTTAGCTATCCTGTGTACACTTCCAACTGATTGAAAGAAAACACGTTATTGACTTACATGTGATCACGCAACTAACAATAAGTCACATCTTGTTTTAAACTATTTCGAAGGAACTCCAAACTTTAGAACCCACTCTTCGCTAGTCTTACGATCTCACCACACATTCATAAAAGACCGTAACTGGGGATCATGTTTATACTTGCCGCGAAGAGGATAAGTCGTAAAATGTTTTAATCTTTTTTTGCAGCAGCATTGTCTTGATTTTTTGCTGTATGAAGCTGAAAATCCTGTTCATTTTAGTGTGTTTATATTCTCTGAGACATTATGAAATTAAAGATTAGGCCTATCTAGATCCAAACTGTGTCAATATAATATATTTGACGACATATCACAGTGCAAGGGGGCGTAACGAGGAAATGCGAACTTGGGAATGGTTTGATTGAATAATTCCCCTTTTCATTGGACTAGAATCATCCGGTCATGTGATCAAAACAAGAGAAGGCAAAATCAAGATGAGAGGAAGACACATCGTGAAATTTAGTTTCAGCTAGAGTTAGGTTTTGATTATGTAAAATCACAGTTCCATCAACCTCTCTGAAGTTTTAACAGTTTTCATCAGTTGCAAGCCTTGGGGAAATTAGGAAAGTGACGATGTCGATGCGAGACGTAAAAGTGTGTCTTTTGGGGGTGAGTAAAGATCTTGAAAAGTCAGTGTCAGTTCAGTGACAAAGCCGAGAAAATAGTGGTTACAAGATTAGTCTATCGATAGAGGTCCTGTAACACAGGTTCGTGACCTGTGAACAATTGCTTTTGGGATGAGAGGAAAGATATCTATATGATCTTTTTTATTTTTTTTCTTCAAATGAGAGGTCTATCTGTTGATAGATCTGTTGATGTCTAGCCTCTAGTCTTTCTTAGAAAACTAAAATTCCACCCTCTTTTTTATAGTGAAGGTGTGCTATCTTGCTCAACACGCTGATAGGTATTAGTTAGCATGTTACAACACACCAAGAGCTGAATTTAGCAATCGGCGATAAGAAGTTCATGGGAACTCCCTAAACAAAAACACTTTGTTGACATGTTTTTAGTTTGAGGGTATCTAGACTCTAGGTCTAGACTAGTCTATTACTATTATGTGGCCTGCACTCCCCTTCAAATGAAGTCAGAACTTCTTCAGTGTCAGGGTTGTCAATGCTTGGAACTCATTGCCAGAACAAGTGGTATCTGCTCCTTCCCTAAATGCCTTCAAAGACAGGATAGACAGGCATTGGAATGTCTACAAGTTCCGGGAAGAGTCAGAGTGGTTCAAAAAGCCATAAATCCCCAGTGCAAACCCTAACCAAGATCAGTGTGACCCAAATATGGCAGAACTTGACTAGCTGAGAGATAAGGAAAAGATCGGCTGACAGGCGAATAGCCTAATCCATACAGCCGAAAGCTTCAAGTTCAAGTTCAAGTTCAAGAATATTCTTGACACTTGTTTGGGTATGGATACTCTTATTCAACTACCTAAAGTATATATCTAGAGGTCTAGTCCAGATAAAGTTGTTTTTTATGTTTAGTCTTGATTGATGAATTACACAGAACTGAAAATCGATTGCTTTCACTCTTTTAATTTCAACCATTTTGTCATTAGTCTAGTACAAACAATGTTTAGTTTTCAGTTGTCAAGTGAAAAGAAATATTTAGTATCTTAAGAGCCTTGAGGCTTTTGGTTAGGTGTTATACGGCCAGTACTCAACCTGGTTTCAGTAAAGTTGAAGTAGACTGGTGACAGTTTGTCACATTCTGATCTATGAATTGGTACCCATTTCTATAACAGTTCTGTTCATTTCTATTCTCTCAAAACTAAAATCTTGTTTGAGATAAACCCAGTCCCGATTTTTTTCTTACCATTCACTGCTTGAGATATACTTTTTTGTCCCCAAGGGTAAATATCTTAACGAACTGCAGGGTACATGGTTTTAGTGTGAAGCCCAAGACATTTCACTCTGACATTGTCAAGTGAAAGTTTTGTTTTGTTATCCAAACCACATTATACCCCCAAGGAGTGTTGTGGCCAGATCCATGTCCAGCATTGCTGAACACAGAGCTGGAAGAACTCTGGATCAGGTAGATAAGGCAAGCAGGTGATCAGCCCACTGTACCAAGTGAAAGTTGATTAGAAATATAATGTAATCATCATCTTTCATCGATCTGCATATATTGATGATGAAATGTCTACTTTCTGAAAGCTTAATATTTCTCCTCTTTGATATAATACATCTTTTTGTTTTCAGGAATCTGGTGTGGGTAAATCTAGCATTGTGATGCGCTTTGTGACTGACAAATTTAAACAGGCACTGGAAAGCACTATCGGGTAGGAAGAAATGAAGTAATGCGTTTTGATGCTTATAGTACAAAAAAGGATTTTCCTTCTTTTTGTATAATGAATAATAATTAACATCCACACACTTAGTGATGGTTATGAAGAATATGAATTGTTATTCCTTATGTTAACATATAATCATTGCTACTATTTCTCTCCTCTTCTCATCGTCAGTGCATCATTTATGACCAAGACTATTGTTGTGGAAAACAACACGTTCAAATTTCAAATATGGGACACAGCCGGGCAAGAAAAGGTAGGGTTGGAAGTCTTTTTTGTTTTGTTATCCAACCCACATTATACCCCCAAGGAGCATTATGGCCAGCTCCAGAGAGCTAGAAAAACTCAGCCGACTACCCCGAACCTTGAGTGGCACATTGAGCACCACATTTTAAATTGTTGCCCAAGTTTTGGCCATAACAATATTTACTGTTGCCTTGGTAGTAAAACCCTCAGCTATAAGAAAACTGAGATTTTGCCACATAAGGCGAGAAAGTCTTTTTCATTTTATTTCAAATAGATGGTCGGGTCACCTTTGCTTTTTTAAATTTATTTTGTCCTTTCTTGTTCTCAGAAAATGAAAGTCCTTAAGACTAAGTGTCTTTTAATTCAAGGCACCGGATCATGATTAAATATCTTCAGGGGAGGCATCGTAGAATAGTCATAACGCATTTACTTTGTGTGCAGAAGGTCCTTGGTTTGAATCCTGGCGGCGACATGGGGATTTTATCCTTTTGACTTCATCAGGGTCTGTATGGTTCTGACCTTGTGGATTCCTAAGGGAATGAAGTCCTATCAAAGATGGACTATAAATCAAAGAGTTCTCACGTTATGACCTACTTTGATATGACCTATAATGAGTTGCCAAGGGCAACTTGAAACTTAAAAACTTTAAAAGTATCTTTAGTATAAAATATATCTAATAATGAGGACTATTATGACTGGCTGTTTAAGTTTCTAGCCTCTGGATGCGGAGTTCAGGGGTTCAAATTCCACTCATGCAGAATTTGTTTTCTCTGGCCCTCTCAGAGTTTTCATGTGGAATCTACCACTTCTCCCTTGAAAAGAACTTAAAAACTGACAAATTTAGACCTTTCGCTACGTGATTCCCTGTAAATTTTGTTGCAAAGTCTGTATTTCATTATCTTTTCTCTCTCTCTCTTGCTTTACAAGTATCGAGCCTTAGCACCAATGTATTACAGAGGATCAGCTGCTGCCATTATCGTCTATGATGTGACAAGGGAGGTAAGTCACCTCATGATTTGGTACAAAAGGAATTTTCTCTTTTTCTTAAAGATTACTCTGGGATTAACCGACACTGAAAGGTATAACAGGAATTGATAATGAAAGAAAGAATTTTGGGACTGAGCATGTCTGTCTTTGGAATTTAAAATGATCAGAGTTGTATAGATTGAGATGCGTTTATATCATTTAGGTTCCATGTTGGAAACAGTTGTGAATGATTTCAAAATTGTTTCTTTCACAATTCAAACTCTCGCTTTGGTATTTGGTTTTTTACTTTCTTTTGTACTCTATTTATGTTTTAGAATTGCATGCACCATGGTATCAAAGGACACAGGAAAATAGGAAAGTGACAGAAAAATAGCCACTGAGAAGAAGAATGGTTTGTCGACTGTGAATATTGAACCCACACCTGCAAACGACAACTCTACCTAGCCAGAGATAGGGGGTCACAAGCTTTTCTGAATGAGCGAATCGCCATTGCAAAGTTTTTTTTATCTCTGGCAAAGCTACCCATGCATAAGAGAATCAGGAACAGACAAAAATTAGAGAGGATGGTTTTTGATTATCTGGATGGAACTCTAGGGATGCCAGACTTGGCATTAAAAGTGCTCTTTGCAAACCTTAATTATCTGTCAGATAAAACCCCTAAAGATATCACCTTAGAAATTAACAATTGTTATTTTACACCCTTGGCAACACAGTATAGGTCATATCAACGGTAGGGCCTCCAATTAACAGTCCATCTCCGACGGGACTTGATTCCATAAGGAATACACAGGGTCAGAGCTATTAAAACTCGAAAGTCCAAAAGAAAAAAAATCCCCATGTTGCTGCCAGGTTTCGATCCCAGTACCATCTGCGAACAAAACGAAAGCGTAACCGCTACGCTATGATGCCCCTGGATATCACCTTTTTATTTGTATTGAGCTACGGCACTTTAGGTTTAGAATAAGTGTGTCATAGTCAAAAGCCTTTTTTTTTTACCTGTTAGCAGTTGTAGTAGCCGAGGAAAATATGGATGAATAATATCCAGAGAGACATGCAGGAAGGTGGGAATCCTGTACATGCAATTTGTTCATGGTTATTTCCTTTTTTCAGTCGTCTTTCCTTGCCGTCAAGAGCTGGGTCCATGAGTTACAGCGACACGGCCCCCACAAAATTGTCATCGCCATTGCCGGAAACAAATGTGACCTGGAAGACCTGAGAGAAGTTCGAGAAAAGGGTGAGAGCTCATCATGTTAGTTGAATTAAGTAATTGGGGGTTGTGTCTAGCGCAATGGTTGAGTCACTTGTCTCATCATGATGTGGAGGTCCGGGTTCAAGCCCTGCCTTTTGCAGGACTTTTTTCTCTGACCGTTTGAGAGTTTTCATGGCTCTGCCTTCGAGATTCCCATGGAATCTTCTCCAGTTCATTGAACTGCCTCTGATATAATCTCTCTATATTAGAAAGGATGTAAAGTTTAAAACATTTTTCTAGAATAAAGTAATGATGACACTAACTGTCACCGAAAGGTATAAAACGTTTAATGTTTGTAGTTTTACCCCCTCATTATAATATAACTTATTACAGGTTATATCAAAGGTGGACGGTCTGGTCTGGTTTATAATCCAATCTCGGATAAGATTTGAATTCCACAAGGAATCTACATGGTCAGAGCCATAAAAACTCGGTAGAAAGTCCAAAGAAGAGAGAATAGAAGTCCTACCTGCCAGCATCAAATCTGCCTTGGCAAAGATAGAGGGTCACCCGATTGACCGGCTGAGCTATCCATCAGATACAACAGGAACTGTTTCATTTCAGCATTAATGCATAGTATTGAGTTTGAATCTTAGACTCTTGGATTCGCAGGTCTTGGATCTGATTCTTTTCTTTTTTTTTCGCTGGACCTTTCAGAGTCATTAAGTCCTCTTTCCTAGATTAGAGATTCATGTGAATTTTTCAAGTTTTATCCTGCCACTTTTGATAATAACCATCTTATGTTGAAAAAAGCTTACAACTAACATCTTTAGAATGTTAGCTTGTAGGGCTGCCATATATGATAGATAATTACCATGTCTCTTTTCCTAATACAAGGTCCCTTCTCTGCCCTTGAATTACGGGGATCCCTTGAGAAGCACAGGGTTTCTATGTAATTCTTAAAATCCCAAGAAAACCCTTGGAATTCTGTTTTACCAGTTAGATGAGTTGCAAAATATTCCTTCTGAGCTGCAATAGAGTGTATTTCTTGTGATTTTCTGGTATTCCATTAATTGATTGTGTGGTGGCATGAGAAAACCAGGAAAAAGTTGTTCACACTGTTTTTCAGCAAATCCTCTTCGAAGTAAATTTTTCTGAAATTATCTTCTTCTAATTATAAACTTTATTTTCTCAAAACTCCGGCTGTTATTAAGAACCTTCAAATGAAAAGCAAAATTCCCTGAAATAAATAGGAAAATGACATGTAAAAAAATTATTTTTTCTTATCCAATTCCCTTTTTACCATTACAGTGTCGGGCCAGCACAATGAGTCTGGATTTCTCTGGATCAAGATATTAAGCCAAGCAGGTGATCAACCCACTGTGAAAACATGCAAAAAAATGAAAACACAAATATCAACTGTGGTGACTCATTCGTGTATTTCTCATGCCACCACATAATGTTTTGTCCTGGAATTTAAGAATTTGTTCCCGGAAAAGCCCTGAAATGATATTTAGAAGGGTGTGCAGGAACCCTGCTAATATTCTCTTTCTTCGACATTGTTTTTATTTGTTTGTTGTTTTCCTTGGATTGTTTCAGACGCACAGGATTATGCAAGGGATATTGGTGCTATATTTTGTGAGACGAGTGCAATGACAGCAGAAAATATAGCAGAATTGTTTAATGCTATTGGTGAGTCCTCAATGGAAAAGTTTGTTTGCTGTATTGTGCCGAATACTATTACAGTCAACTCTGGTTTATCGCAACTCGGTTCATCGCAATTGCTGCTTATTCGCAACTTTTCCCAAGAAACCAAATTAATTAATTCTAAACGCAACTTCAGATAATCACAACAATTTTGACGCTCCCATCGTTTTGCGATTAACCGGAGTCCACTGTTATTCCATAATGCAATGTCGTTGGGCCAGTCCCATGTTGAACACACTAACAGGCTATATGTTACCAGCAAAGAATGAAATTATTTAGAATGCCTATGCAAAGTATGAAATAACAATGATAAATAGGTTTCTTTCAGTTGTTTAATTAAAAGATCTTGATAATCAAACAAGAACTACAAAAAGCACAAAATTTACAAAAGAAATGGAAAAGGAAAGAAATTTATCTGTATTTACAAGTGAAATAAAAAATATATATTTTTCCACATGAGTCTAGGGTGCATTTTTCACGGACAGTCGACTAGAAATTAAATTACAATATCATCGTTATTCTTTTTATGTCTAGCTCAACTTTTACCGGGTGAAGACTTGAGCGGTGCGACCAATGGTTCCCGTGTAGGCAGTACGGTGACCCTGAGAGCCAATCAGGGCAAGGAGAAGAAAGGATGTTGTGGAGGGGGAAATTCGTCTCCGTCGTCAGATGCAAACAGAAACAATCGTCCGAGCTCCAGTCAGAGAAACACAAGGCGAAGCGCTAACTCTCCGCCATCTTCTTCATCGTGAGGTTTCTTATGTTGTTCATGCAATACTGTGTGCTATTTATTGATAACAACACAACAACACACTCTTTAGAATGTATACACCGCCTTTGATATGACCTCTCTGTCTTGAAAAGGCCATGAAACTTCAATTTTAGATTGTATACAGTAAACTTCTGTTAAATATTGAATAAGAATTGAATAGAGGAGGAATCTAGAATGAATTTGACCCTACATTTACTCCATCGAGCTGGTTGCCCAGACTTATGTAGTTCTTCATCTCCAGTACCCTCTCTCCTCCATGGTTGCCTTGCCGTATTGTGACTTTACCGTGACTTTTGGTTGAAAAGCATATAAGTGTAGCAGTGTCACCTCTGTGTGACTGTAAAGCCAGGGAACAAAATTTTGATTATATATTACAAGAAACAGACCTCACGCCACTCAAGCTAAATTTTTGTCCGAATATAGTGACCTGAATAAAAAATTATGGGGCAATGCTGATGACCTTGAGGAAAACATTCCGGTTCACAACATCTGCTGGAATTGAATTGTAAACAGCAGTCGAACACAATGAAGAAGATTGAAAAGTAAAAAAGTGCACAATTTGGTCTTCTGCGTTTATAATCTGACAGTGATGATGTGCATCGGGCATTGATATTGAATGGAAGGAAGATCGAGCATATGTTGTTCCATGTGTATTGGTTACATAGAGTAGTTTACTGTATACATTCTAAAGAATCGTTTTTTGGCTTTAGCTATATTATGTTAGATGAAAGGAGAAAGGGATGAATACGCTGGATATTTGGTTACATTACTACATCGGGACATCTGTTATTCATTGCTTAAGTAACCTGGCTTTGCCTTGGAGATAAATATGAAATCGGGATATCTGTTATGCATTGCTTAAGTAACCTGGATTTGCCTTGGAGATGAATATGAAATCTCTAAGTTCTATTGAGCCTTTCCTTGTCAAAATGCGCCTAAAGTAGAGGACTTTTTAAAAAACAAAACAATTCTACACAAAATGTTTATGAAGTTTTAGCCTCCCCCCCTTTTTTTTTTAAGTAAAAAAAAAAAAAAGCATAGCACTTATATAGCGCCTATCCACGAAGTTCATCATGCTCTATGTGCTTTACAATGTATAGTATATTTACCTGGAGAAAAAATAATAGAAAATGATATTTCATTTTGAAAATCCTAAAGACCTTATTTTCAAAAAGTTTTGAATATAATAATATACATATCACAGAGAGATTAATTTGTTATAATGTGATAAACTCATATGGTTTATACGGTGTCCTTGTAGACATATTATAATATGTCATTGAAACATTAATTGAAATCTGTAGCTTATAAAAACAATGTAAATAAGCATACAAGTATATGTATAGATATTTGTATGCAAATATGTGACGATTAATTTGAAATCGTTTTTTTTGGAAAAAAATACAATTTCTAACAAAATATTAAAAAATTGACATATGCCGCTACATAGTTTTGGGGTTTTGTTTTTTTTTCCTACATTTTCATTGAAACACAAGAACACAGAAGCAATTACACCTTTTCATGACACATACTTTGATATATGAAGCGCATTGGTTAACTGAATTTGTGCAGCAGGCAGCCATCTGCGTATATGACTAGTGCGTCCCTGGGTAACTCTCCAGACACCACCAGATAGAAGAAGACTTTTCCTTGTGCTTCATTATAAAGTTTTTATCCTATTTGTTTCACAGTTTTTCCCTGCCATAATTGATTGTTGTCATTCCATAACAGATTTCAGATTTGGACTGTCAGAATAATATTGTGTTTTATTTATGTTTGCACAGAGTGGTAGAACTGTCCAGTTTTTATCAATAGCTGAGGGGGTACCCACAAGGGCTTAAGTAATTTGTTTATTGGCCCGTCTTTGATTAATACTGATCAGTGCATTGCTCATGGTGCCGGTAAAGAGTTGTGGACACAGTGGGCTGATCACTTCCTCGTCTGAACCCCTCTGATCAAAAGAGTTTTCAGGCTCTGTATTCTGTCGTGTTTGGTAGTCAGGGTGCCTGCATTTATGACAGGTGTCTTGTGTACTTTTCATTGCTGAACATAGGGCTAGTTCATTATCGTATAATGTCACATTCTCTCAGCAATTTCTCAGTAGTTCAGTCTATCGAGATAGACTTATTATCATCAGAAAGAAGAGTTGATGCCCTTGAGGATGATATCAATATCCCTCTACATATAAATTACGACTTGCGTTCCACTTTATCGGAACCTCTCACATTTAAGAAAGAAAAAAAAATGTGCATATTGGTTAGCACCTGACTGCTTTAATCTGTATAATGCTGGTTTGTAACATTTCTACATTTTTTTCTTCTAGTATCATAATTTCTCACCGTCAATGAAAATGCATAGACGAGTCCGACATGCAGAGCCGTCTTAACGGCAGTATGGGCCCCAGGGCAAGTGACGAAATTACTGAATGGCCCCTGTGCTTGTGAGGCCCCCGGGCCAGTGCCCATGTCTTAAGACGGCCCTGTCTACAAAAACTTGCCTGAAAAGATTAGTGGTGGAAACATCCCTGTAAAGCCAGAGAACAAAATGTCAATAATGTACTGACCTCACTCCATGTCAGAAATGCAAATAAAAACAGGAAATGGGAAATCGCCAGAAAATCTGTCACTTAGATTAGCTCGATTGGGAGAGCATCTGGCTAGGCCGACTGTGTTGCCGCTTGCTGGTGTGGGTTCGATCCCCAGGGTCGGCATACCACTTTTTTTCTTCTATGACTGTTTTTTTTTTTTTCTGGCACTTTCACATTTTCCATCTGTGCTCGATACCATATCTTTTTTCTAGTGCCTGATCTCTGTTTAATTTCATTTATATCGATGTCAGAAATAGATTAAATCCTAAAGATTGTGACCAAAATACAAAACGTTATGTCAGTTACATCCCTGATTATGTTGCTAAGACAGTTTAAATATATACAGTCAACTACGCTTAAGTCGACGTCCTTGCAGGAGTGGACAAATGATCAATACACGCGTATTTCAGCACAACCGCGGGACTGGACTTTACGAAGATCAGTGCTCTTTCCAAAGAAAAAAATGAATACAAGCGAAGATCGACTTGGGTGTAGTCCACTGTATATATGTTTACCTATATTGTTTATGAATATGTGATACAATGGATGCGAATTTTGATAAAAGAAATATATCATGTGTATGAAAGAACCAAAGTGAAATATATATATGCTATACATGTGTGTGTGTTGATGACTTTGAAAATATAAAATATGTAGTGTGTGTTGATAACACGGACACACTCATTTGACAACGCTGTGAAAACTTGTAAATATACACAAAAACGCATGAATGGATTTTTTTTAAGATAAGATTTTTTTTTCCCCGATGAAATGTGAATCATGGTGTCAAGGTTTTGTTTTGTTTTTTTCCTCGCAACTGTTTGTTTACAAATGTGGTAAAAATACTATTTATTTATTTTTGTCTGTTGGTTGTTTTGGTTTTAGTTGGCCATGTCTGTCATTTGCAATGTCTACTTAAAACTGTTAATTCCTGCTCTAATGTGCATTACAAAATTGTTTTTTGTGTATTGGCTAACGAGACAGAAAATGTTTTTCAATGTTTTTCCATTTTTTTTGCAATATGATTTCAAATCAAATTAATTGACATTTATATAATAATAATAATACATAGCATTTCTATAGCGCATGATTCATGACTAGGTCATGCTCTATGCACTGTACAGTACCATCATTAGGAGACATGTTTGCACACATGCACACACAAACAAAACAAAAATATATTTATAACAACACAAACCAATAATTAGAAATCATATGTAAATAAGCCTTTACCAGTCCCCTATGATTCAACTTTGGGTTGGCGGGACCCCTTCTGTGGGCCGGGGGGTGTTGCAAGCGCTTTTTCCTTAACCTTGATTTGTTTGAAGCTGTGTGGCGCACGCTGAAATGACCTATCAGTGTCGATAAAGCCCTAAAACAGCAACAAACAAACAAACAAATATGTGTCCAGAAATATGTGATGTTTAAGTTTAGATTTAAAATGTTCTATACTGGATGCCTCTCTTATTTCTTTAGGAATTGAGTTCCAGATTTTAGGCCCAACATTAGAGAAAGACCTTTCACCATATGCTTTATATCTTTTGTTATTTATTACAAAGCTAGAAATAGAAAGTTTAACTAAAAAAAAACAATGTTATATTCGACGATATGATTTCAGAAACCATATTAAAACAGAACTTGACATAGATTTAAAATACATACATTGCATTGCATCATGACCTCAAAATACATTTCACTGCTGTGGCATTTGCTCGCTTCATTCACAAGGTCAAACATTAACAGAGGATTTTTTATTGACCTCTGTGACATAACTTGTCTGTGTTGAAAAGGGGCGTAGAACATCAAACTTTAGAATATATCTTTTTCAAGGATAATGGATGGACATGTTTGATCTCCCCATTTGCCTGCAGACCAGTTGAGGTGCCTGTGTTTTTCTTGTGTGGCATTTTCAGTGGAGCATCGAGCTGGCCCCAAAATTGTGTTGCTGTGTTTGATCAAATATGCAGCCCAATTAGGAAAAGCTGATCACGTATGAAACAGAAAATGATCAAAATTTTGTATATTTTACACAATCAAAATATGATTTTAACTTTTTATGTGTGAGGAGGGGGGATCTTTTTCATTCAGTTGTATTTCTTTTTGTGTGTTTGAGAACAATTAAAGATAATATTCAGCCGTGCGGCGGGCGCTGAAATGACCTATCTGTGTCGATAGAGCCCTAAAACAGCAACAAACAAATAAAGATAATATTCAGTTTCCTCTTATTATCTATTGTATTATCAACCATTGTTAATTCTAATTCTAGCTTTTCTCCGCCTTTCTGGTCAATTTGTTTACTCTCTCTCACTGTTCGTCCCTTATACAATCATCCCC
>JARBEQ010311372.1:0-19053 GCA_030265355.1 Tritonia tetraquetra
GTGGATAGAAGAAAGACAAGTAGGGGGGCACGTGTGATGAGGAAAAGACAAGCACGTGTGCTGAAGGTGACGCAACCAGGTTTACAAGTTCCCTGTAGCACTGAACGTGGCTCTACATTGCAATACGTGGGTTAGTTCAATGTTGGACGCAATACAGGGAAATACTACTACTATCAAGACCCATAGATTCACCAAAAATGCACAACCTTGCAGAGAAGTGAAGAAAGGATTCTTCTTTGGAAGTCTGTCCACAGCCTTCGCAAACGTACACACTTTACATTAGACTTTGTGGAAACGACTGTGTCCTTCATAATGTAACATTACAAAGGACACATGTAAGTTTAAGCACTGCTGGTGCAGCCAGGCGTAGATTCAAGCTTGTTGAAGTCTTCTTCACATTTACCATCTACACTGGCATAAAGCTACTTTGCGTCATTGATTTTGAACCCTTTTTGACACAAAAGTTAGTAAGGTCATCTCAAACCCAAAGAACATGCCTTTTTTAAAAAAGTCTCTCTCCATTAAGGTCTTGGAGCGACATCCTATCTACCTCACTGCTCTCTCAGTGAGGACCCCGAATGCCTATAAAACCCTTTCACGCGTGCATTGTGTGGCTGTTTTCCCTTGTCATGAGTGATATAGACTTTCCATCTTCCCTGAGAGAGTGATGCGAGTGAGATGTGATGTCACTCCATTTGGGCCCCAACTAACTGGTGCATGTCAATGATGCCAATCACCTGGCCACGACCTTGAAAACACCAAAAGATACAGAAAATGGTACAAACCATTGTGTCTCTACTCTTATGCAAAAACGAAAACTAAATAAAGATAACATAACTTAACTCTTTGACTACCAACGACCGGTTATTGGCCGGTTCGGTGGTGGAGAAAGCACCTTTATACTGACATCCTAACATTCTACATTCAATTCCCTTTCTTTTGATGCCTAATACTTATGCGTAGGAGCAATAGGAAGGTGGTGAGGTCTATTTTAGCAAACCCATCTGTAGCCGTCTCCACATTCCAAAATGTATTGTTGTCCAATCCTATTTGGACAGTGGTACTGTGTTCAAAGAGTTAATAACAACACATTCTTCTAATCCATAACTCTTTATTATTATATTCAACATTATTTCAACCGTAACATCTTTATGACAATCTGCAGCTACATGTATAAGAAAATTGAATGTCTTGTAAAATGATTGTAGCAACCCAAAAATATTTCCGTCTTGGTAGGTAAAGTAATATAAATGACAAAATTACCATCCCTAGTATATATGAACAAGAGAAACATTATAACAGAGACATAATAATTTTAAAAAAGGAAAAGGTGTAAAAATAAAAGAGTTGGGGTTGTGAGGCTTTGTTTTGTTATATTTTTTTGACATTTTAGGGCTCTATTGACACAGGTAGGTCATTTGAGCGCCCGCCACACAGCTCCAAACAGCTCAAATGTAACTAGATGCCACCCATAGACCACTAGGAAAGACGCACAGTCCATGGCTGGCACTCACCACTGGGGGAGCTGCAACCCCCCCCCCCCCCCCCCCCCCTGTTGGTGAACAGGGCCCATTTACAAACTCCAGACCCTTGTGGGGTAGAAAGAGGAAAGAGAGAAGACAGAGCAAGATCAGACAAGATGCCATGCATGGACCACTAGGAATGACGTCGTCCATGGGCGGCAACCATCATTGGGGGGGGGTTTCACCTCCTGTTAATGAACAGAGGACTTATTTATTATACCGCCCCGGGGGTTGTTAGACAATAGCCTCAGCATAAGAAGAGTAAGAAGAGCATGGACAGACAAAACATTATCTAAAGAAAATTATACAAATACAAGGGATTCTGTGGTAATGACAAAAAAGATTTGGAATCATAAATGCAATCCTTTCGAGTAGGTATGAAAAGCCAAACTGACACTGGCGTCAATAAAAAAAAATAAAGAAGGAGTATATGTGACAGCGTCAGATAATAAAAGAGAAGTTGGGATCAGACCAACATTTGTCAACCTTATTAAAAGTCAAGAGTTTGGTCCAAATTTTGACATGAATATTGTTACATGTAAACATGATAATTGCAACGCCAAGCACCATACATTATGCTGTGTGTCTAAAATTATTATGGCATAAAAACCAACATTTGGAACATACAATGAACACTATTCATATGAAAAAAATACAACGTTTCATCAAACAAGTAGAAGAAATTCTTGGGAGGTGTAAAAGCAAAAATATCTTAGCCCCATCCCAATCTCCCCAATCCTTCACCCACAGTATATTACGATTTTCTTTCAGACATCACTGTGTAGGTCAGTCGCAAAGCACACATCAAACTGAAATATATTTTTTAAAACAAATATATAATTAAACATGTGTATTACTATTACTGGACAAGATATTTCAAAATGCAAAGTGCATGAAAACGCATCAAATTATTTTTTTAATCCACAGTATCAAATGACAAAGGAATATAACATAAAATATTTTTTTTGGTAAGACCCTCATCTTTTTTTAATCTATCTTAGCAATTTGGGTACATGATGCATGATGTCAAAACACTTTATAACTTCCAACATTCACCACAATGCTGATAAATCATAACAAGAAAGTGATAAAAATTGTTATTGTTTATTTGATCAAGCCCCATTAATACTTTTCTGTCACATGTCCCAAGCAGACATGCAGCAAAATACATAATACAGTGCAGTCCACTCGCTTGTTGTCAATTTTCACATGAGGTCAACTTCTTTCAGCAGTCCCGTTTTATTCCTTATCATTTCCTTGCAACAAGTTTCGGATTACATCAGCAACTTTAACGGTAATTTCGCTTGAAGTCAACTCCGTCAATTAACCTAGGTTGGCTGACAGCATAAAGTTGGCCTATTTGAGTGTTTAAAAATTGTCGGGGAAAGAGTGGAGAAACTTACATCCATTTTCCTTGAAGATACAAAGGTAAGTGTACCACCTCGTGTATTGAGAGGCAGAGAGGGTAAAAATCGTGTATAGTATCATTATCATATATTGTGATATAGTGTGTTAACACAGCATGCTGCTATCTTTGCTTTGCACCATGCAAGCCACTCAGTAATCATCATGTTGCGATGGTTATGGTGTCAACGTCGCTTACAGTTAACGCTTTTTGTTGGTCCCAGGACACTGTATAATATCATAACAGCCGTCATCCATAGCTGCTGTGTGTTGCATTTATATAATCTCTACACAAAACAATGTCAAATTAGAAATTTGCATAATGGTCCGTCAGTTTGTACAATCAACATTTTGGAAGTACGCTCTTTTGACAACGACGGTCACCAAACAGCCGGCAACTTTGCACCCCGAAAATTATGTAAACGTGCAGCAGCAACTTTTTCCCAACTATTGAGCTAGTGCACAAATACAAATTCCAGGGCTTTTCAAGGGATCCCTGGAATTCAAGGGCTGTGCAGATACCCTGTTATGACCTAAAAATAGTCGTGAATAAGAATCATCTGTCTACAGATGACTGCACAGGGCTCTAAGTGGCAAAATGCATTGACAACAGTTTTGAAAAGAATGGTAACCCATTGCACAAAACATTCTAAACAGAACATAAAAATGCTCCTACATTACCTCAAAGCAGCAACCAATCCAGCTGGCATAAATTTCCCAGTGTTTGAAAACCTGTATCCCATCACACCAGTTAATACAGCTGAAGTCACTGTTAAAATTAAAAAAAACACATAGATCAAAACTGATGAAAATATTGCTTTCATGAACAAGATAAATAATAAACAGCAAATAAAAACCTGTAGGTACTCAGAATTATAATAAATGTAATTGGTTATATCTAAAAACTTTTAAAAATCAGCAGTAACAGGTAACAGTCTTTCTTTCTTATATTGAACAGGACATTTGCAAATTAAAAAAATAAGGAGTAAGTACCGAGTGGAATGGTGACATTTGATGGGTTATTTCCCATCTCATATGCTCCATAAATCAGTAGTCCTCCACATGCAAGACCCATAGCGAGTGATGGAGTACTTCCTAAAAGAAAAAAAATAACAAGAAATGAATTTGTTCAAATATTACAACATAAAAAACGAGTAAACAAATAAAAAGAAGACATATATTGTAGTAGTTAAGTATCAGAATGTTTCAACAGTTTTATGCCCATATTTGAAGTTTATGACGGTCAGTATAGAATAGCAAATGTTTTTATGATCATCTTTCTTTCTATTCAATTCCCTTTTACCATTACAGTGTAGGGCCAGCACAAAGAGTCTGGATTTCTCTGGATCAAGATATTTAGCCAAGCAGGTGATCACCCCACTTTGATTTTATAATCATAAGCACTGCAATTACTCTATTACAACCACAGCGCTGTCTCCCACACCAAACACAGGGCTAACTCCTAACAGCAGTGTTCCTATAATTCTCTTATTGTTTTGGCTCGTTCAATAAATACTCGATAGAAAATGGTATGGGTGCAATGCATTCTTCTTCTATTAAAATTATGTGAACTAAAAAAATATTGCACCAAAATCATAAATTCGTTCTATCCGGTGCACGCTTTGGCACAACAAGCACACAAGGTGCAAGGGAAACTACTCTTAAAATTTCCTCATATATAGTGAAAAATGCCGAGTTGAATATCTTATTGTAGATGATCTTTGGTATAACCACCATAACGTTTCCAATTAGTTAGAAGAAGATGGTTTTGTGCATGATCTCTACCTAACTCTAAATTTTACCATCATGTAGGTAGGTCAAGGTGTTCCCTCTATCTTACAATGGACCAGTTGCTGATGTTTACATAGAATACATAGGCCTATTAACCATCATAATCATAAAGATCTCATAGTTTCAATGGATCTGATGTGGGGAAAAAATCTTTTATTATCCAACAAACCCTTTGGACCAGTTGCTGATGTTTACATAGAGTACATAGATAGGCCTATTATTGACCATCATAATCATGAAGTTCTCATTCAGTTTCAAGGGATCTGATGTGGGGAAAAAAATCATTTATTATCCAACAAACCCTTGCTTTATTTACAATTTTGGTTACCTGCTTTGGCAAACCCAATAATGCCACCTATTGCAACTGTAGCACCATATGCAGCAGTCAAGATATCGAGAGGCATGATTTTGAAATTTAGTATTACTGTAGAGTAATAAAATAAACAACGACAGTGGCAGCAGAGGAAGCTTTTCAGCGTTAATTGGACTTGCACTTGAACTTGATTACAAAACAAAAGGATCGAATACTACCAATCATAAGAAGTATCAAGCCCTATAAAAGTTTTGAGGATAACATTTTAAGATATTATTTTACAAACGCTATGAAGTCTGATTATTGATTATGTAAAATTCTTTGTTTTGATTTATTACATAATCATTACTATAGATTTTTTTCGTCAGAATGGTTTTCATGTAATCGATACCCTATCTCTTCTTTTATCAAAGAAGTTCTAAAAAGAACGAAAACTACTTTCGATATTCGATGCGGGAAAAATGGCTGCAACTAATGTAAACAAGACTACTCCAATCGTGCCAACTAAACAAGTGAGTTGTAATAGACACTCAGTATTGCGTGATTGGGAGAGAGAGAGCGGGGGGGGGGGGTGGGGGGGAGAAAGGTAGATAAACAAAGAGAAAAAGAGACAAAGTTAAAAAGAGAGAGACGAAAGAGAGCGGGAGAGAGAAAGAAAGAGAGAAAAAAAGGTAGAGAGATGAAGAGAGATGAGAAGGAGAAAGCACCTTCCTTGAATTACTACAGTCCATGACAGAGCGCCATTAACAGTTTGTTTGTTTGACGCCTTCTTCAAAGATGTTTACTGTGCCAGCAGGTGTGTTTTTGCCAGATGAGGCAGCAATCACGCGAATTGGACAGAGTTAGATATTTGGACTTGCTTGATAATTTAGAGGTAAATGAAAACTAAAAACTTCCAAAGGACAATATATTGTCAACCCATTTTGATAGAATTCAAAGCCATGCTTGTTCCAAAGAAAAAAATCAACACAACCGAAGATCAACTTTTTAAAGTCAACTTTATAAAACACTCTAAAAATTAAATGTCTACCTTTTATCACTGAAAATGTTGAATCCTCATTTATCAATGTTACCTCTCATTGTCTGTTACTAAACTAATTTGACATTTCTTTCTCTATGACTCCATGTAGACAAGTGCAGAAATAGCTGGTCATCCGACTGATATTGTCGTCAACAAGTTTGAGGATCACCTTTTCATTATTGCAACACAGTACCAGAAACTTGGAACAGTTATTGAAGTCTCCAGGGAAGTTATAAGTGATGAAGTTCAAGGTCACATTCCTATGTTTTCTACCAATGTGCTTCTTGGAAAAGACGAGGTAAATGGTTGTTAAAATTTTAAAAGGCTTGTGTTGAATTGTCAACAAAGATCTGAAGTTTCTTAAGTTCACTACAGAATATTTAAGAGCCTCAAGCTATAACTTAAACAGTATATTATTTACAAAACATATTTCTACAATATAAAACATTGTCACACATTGTGTAAATGTACTATGTTTACAAAGTTTCTATAAAACTTATGCAATGACATGAAACTTAGGAAACACTGCAGCCATTTGTTGTTGTGTATTTTAATTTCAATCATTTGCTGTCAAAGCCCATTTAATTGACAAAGTCTAGTGTCACAGCAAGGTTGAGTTTTAACCAAACCATAGCATTTGCAAAGAGAATGTATGTAAGGAGACAAAAGCGGGATTTCTATTTGCCTCATTGGAGCTGACTTTTCGTTGGGTGTGACCTCGGTTCACTTTCTATTATTTCCTTGTATTTCTTTTTTTCCAATACAAAATGTAAAATCTATTTTTCTTGAAAGTTGAAAGAGTTAGAGTTGAGAAACTTACCTTTTACCGGCCACTCGCAGGTAAAAAATGCCCACCCGGTGTACATTTTTACTCGCTGTGTCTTTAAATGAATAGATATCTACTTGAAACTCTACATATGCTTCGTCCATTCATTTTCTTACCTGTGCATCTTGTTGTTTTTTTCATTTATATTAATGATCTATTTATTTTTAAAAAAGTATCCCTGTGAACTTTGTTTTGCTTAGCCACTTGCGGCTGATTTTTACCCACTGACCTGCATAGAGGCCACACATTTTAGAATGTATTGTTTTTCATTTTTGTCAGTGGGTAAAAAACACCTGTTAGTGGCAAATAGGACATGATGTAACTAGCGTGTGTCAGTAAAGGTTAAAATGAAAATATTTTTTAATAGAGATTTTTTATTATGTAGCTGCAACTGCATTGAAGTGTTGTGTGCCCTATTGTAATAGTTCACAAGATTGAGTGCGTGCAACTGTACTGTTAATCAGTTCAGTTGTTATGGTTACTTGTTTTGTCATGCCACTTTGTCTCTAGGTTAACTGATACACAGGGTCCGTGATAAAAAGTCTATGTGTTAGACTTAATGTTATTAGTTGATTTATTGTTTTACTTTTTTAATCCTAAAATTGCTTTTCATTTTCTCCCCATTGATTTTCTGTCCCTGTATTTTCAGCCTTTGACCCATGTGATGGCCAAGACGATTGTCACTTCCTTGAATCCTCCCATGCCTGTCATTCTCACTCTCGCCCTCAAAGTGACCACTCCAGATGCTGTCCAAGCCATTATTGAACTCATCAAATCATGCTTATGACCCATGCTAATGGTATTTTGAGGGAGGGAATGTTCCATCGTTACACTCATTTTCATAATGACAGAAAGAAAGATTGGCTGGTTGCTGTTATTTTTCATTTGTGTGAATAACTTGCATTTGGATTATTCACGTCACTCATCCCATTTATCAATCAGTTTTGTCTTTTTTATTTGATTGTTTTTGTTGGGGTTTTCTCTCTCTCTCTCATTTTTTTTGTTAGTCTTTTGTCATTGTTAACATGGAACCAGTTGCTTAGTTTTTGACACTTTTCATGTATAGGTAGATGAGAGTCAGTAAATTGTGGTGATAGTCTATTGGGCCTGAGCTCTTCTTTGGGATTTCATTTTGGTTTTAGATTTAGATTAAAGAATACTGTGTTGTTTGTTGGGTTGTTTTTTTTTCTATTGTTGCAATGCAGATACATGATGTAATTGTTTATTTTGTTTTGTATTTAATTTGAAATAAATAAATATTTGATATAATTTCCTCTGTTAGGGGATTGTTGTTTTTGTGGAATGTTAGTAAACTCAGCGCAAAGTGGCTAGTTTGTTTTTAGTTGTTTTGGGGGGTGGGGGGAGAAGGGGGTCAGTAATTTTGTCATTGATTATTTATGACTAATACTGTTCAGTGCATGGACAGGATGGGCTGATCATCTGTTTGTCTAAATCCTTGGATTCATAGCATTTCCATCTCTTCACTTTGCTGCATTCAGACGACTTGATGTGTTTTGCAGCCATTGTTGAACATAGGGCTCTCCAACGCTACAGTGTAGTATTCATGAAGGGATTTTATGATGAATCAAACAGGGCAGTATAACAAAGAGTAATATAATGCTACTCATCAATATTTTACCTGCCATGAGACTAAGAGCTATGGCGTGTCTAGTATAGCTACAGGACTCTTATGTTTTTCACAGTATTGACAAATGTGATTATTCACTCCTCATCTTAGAGATAGGGGTCCCAGTGGCGCAGAGGTACGGTTCTTGCCTCTGAAGCGAAAGGTACATGGTTCGATTCCCGGCAGCTTCAGTTATTTTTCTCCGTGAAACTCGGTGAAAACCTATAGGCCACTCCCCTGATCCTATTCAGGTAGGTGGGATCAAGAACCTAGTCCTATCAGAGACGGACAATAAACTCGGAGGTCCTGTGTGCATGTGTGCACGTTAAAGAACCCTTTGCAGTTAAAAATCGATAAGAGTAGGCCGCAAGCCGCTGTCCGGGCAAAATTAATTCCTACTACAAAAGGTCACAGTGGGTTGATCCAGAGAAATCCAGACTCATTGTGCTGGCCCTACACTGTAATGGTAAAAGGGAATTGGAGAAGAAAGAAGATATCCACGAAGTTCATCATGCTCTATGCACTTTACAATATATAGTTTACCCCGGCAGGCCATAACACTCCGGTATCCTTCACAACTCCATGAAGAGTATACAGTGCGAGTTGCATGTTAGGCGGTTCAGCACTAGCATTCTAACAAGATCGTTCGCTGCCCTTGGCTGGGTACTCATTTACACCTGAGTCGAGTGAGGTAAGCAGAGTTAAGTGCCTTACCTTAGGGCACAGCACCCGAGTGGTCACCCGTCCAGACACTGATCACGATCAATGTAGCTTGACCACACTGACCGGTTCAGCGTGCTAACTGTTCGACCACCGACCCCTTATGATGACATCTGTGGATGAGTGATTCATACACTAACGCCTGGTTACAGTCTGGGACTCAAATCCTGACAGGAAAGGATTCCTGTTCTCTGTTAATTTTTTTTGCAGTGTTCTGCCTTGGAAATTCAAATGGATAGACAGATCTAAATGGGACATTACACTTTGGCTGATGTGCAATAGTAGCGCATTCACTTATGGCACTGAAGCAATTTGAATGTCAGCCAAGTAAAGGATTCAAAGGGTTTTTGTTTGAGGGTTCAAATCCTATTGGAGATTACCTCTGACATGACCTTCAAGAGTTGAAAAGGGCAGATAGAAACATTTTTTAATATGACCTCATTAAAATTATTATGCAGAAAAATAATAAGGCTAAATCCTTAGATGTTTTGATGAAATGTTAAAAATATAATTCTAAAATCTTTATATCCAGAGAAACTTTAAAAAAAAGCTGTATAGGATTCTGAACTTTATTGTTCGTATCTTTATTACGAAATACAATGTAAAATAATGCTAATGTCATTCAACATTAGTTACAATTCAATATTATATTTTGCACATAAATTAGATAACTAATACAATGATATATAATGGGATTTTGTTTTCATTCTGCGTTAAGAAACGTATAATAGTAATAATCTTATCAATAACTTATCGATAAGTAACAAAACTAAGACAATCTTCCTTTTATTTTTATTCTATCATAAAATTAAAATGAATTAAGTACATAAGGACGGAGTTTGACTAAGCGATGTTAAATAAAATTCACATTTCACCATGCCAATGATAAAAGTATATTTTGCTGTTATAATTTACCTTGGTAATGTTAATGAGAATTTTCAAAGATATATCAATTAGTTCTGACAAAAAAGGAACTATAAAGTTTCTATAGATCTTTCATGGATTAAAAACAAATATTATCTTAACTTTGTTCTGTACAAATTCATACTTCACAAAATAATAGATGCACCAATATAAGGCAGCTCACCAACAAAACATCACATTACTCATATCTTAAATAGTTGTGGCCAATATCACAGACAGCTCAATGTCTACTGTAGTTATACATTTTGTACAATATATATATATAAATATATTGTGGACTAATGGGAAAAATGTTGTAAAATTTCTAATGAAATAAAAACAACTTTTCACATGAGGTAAAAATCTACTTCTTTTGACTTTAAAAAGTAAAACAGTACGTAACTTTTATGATGATGATGATGATGATGACATTCCTTAATAAATACTTCACTAACATACATACCATGTCTTTTTCAGATAAACATGTAAAAAGTGATACTCCCATTCATTCCCATTCAACACTACTCTTCACTTGTTGCATACAATCAATTTAATGTGACAATTATGATTTACATTCAACAGCATTCCTGAAGTAACATTGCCCGGTTTTATAGTTATAGCATAATTTAGTACTAATATGTACTAATAGTACTATGTTCTTCCAATCTTTATTCTCTACACCATTTTCACAAGAAAATACTCTCAAGGTGTAAAAAAGCAATCATGAAAGTCAAGCTGTTGTCCATTTGGGAACTATATCTGGCCAGCTTTATAAACTTCTGATTGGAAGATGTCTTTATTTGAATTACTCATTACTCACAGCTTTCGCTAGTCTAGTCAGCTGTAAGTCTGATGTGCTATTTTTGTTCAAAGACATCCAGGAGATATGGATGACAAATCTTAGGTACGAGATATACGTCTTTTAGGTTATACCCATTAAACTCTGGTCTATCTTAAACGTATGAGAGATGCCACATAAATCCATATAGATATAACATTGTTGGAATAACCATGCACGTGAACGGCCAAAGCAAACTCGACATCACTGGTTTCTTGGGCGTGTACGCCTGTAGAGAACACGGCCTCTGTTATACTGTTCATGTCAGAGTAAGGGATGTTTAGAGGGAATCCAGATACCTGCAAAGAAATAGACTTGAAACTGAAGAATAATACATTAAATTCTACTACAACTAAACACAAATAAATGCAACTTTTTTCCTATTCCCAATGAATTGCCACAATGGGAATCAAATAAAAAAATTGATTTCCTGAATGCATTGAATTTCTTCATAAAGTGCCACTTTAAGTGAAAGAGTTTACATTTCAAAGACTTGCTTCATTTTTAGAACTTAAATTGAAAATCTTGATTTTCCACTCCTTCCATCTTTGTTAGTTCCTCGTCCTAGCTGACAAGTTGATGAAAACTTGTCAGTGGTAAACTTTCTTTCTTTCATATCCAGTTCCCTGTTACCATTACAGAGTAGGGCCCGCTCTATGAGGCAGATTTAGTCTGGATCAAGATATTAGGCCAAGCAGGTGATCAGACCACTGGGCCTTTTTTGTGGTAGGAATTGATTTGGCCCGGACTGTAAGCAGCCTTTTGGCCTACTCTTCTCGATTTCCAACTGCCAAGGGTTCTTTAATGCGCACAACTTGTACATGGGACCTCTGAATTTATCATCCGTCTCAAATAGGACTAGGTTCTTGATCCCACCTATCGTCATAGGATCAGGGGAGTGGCAAATAGGTTTATACCGAGTTTTATGAAGAAAAACAACTGTCGCCACTGGGAAACAAACCTGGTACCTTTCGCTTCAGACAAGAACCATACCTCCGAGACACTGGGACCCCAGTGGTAAACTGAGGTCATTAAAAGAAGATGATGAAATTACCTTATAGGACTTGAATGATTCCTCCAGATCTTTCAGATTGGATTGGTCAATGGGTTTGCCACAGTTTTCTTCCAACCTTGAGAAATAGAGAGATATCTCAATTATTTATCACTGAAATATGTCAAGATCAATAAAAACAACAACCAACTAATGTTATGTGGACAGAAACCCACTAACTCTAATAAATTGCTTTCACTGATTAGGTTCAATTTGTTAGAGTAGACAAAGTTATACGAGATATCTTTTTTTTTAGCTTTTCTTCCTCTCAAAAGATGTGTAATTAATCTATCATGTCATTAAATCAAGAGGTCATTCTCATTCAGACCTAACAAAGTGACTAATATAACATTTTTTTCTGACTGAAATTTGTACATATGTGTAAATAGTACTTAAAAAAGGCCCTTCCCCTTTCTCACATTGGAAGCAGTTTCCTCATAATCTGAGTGCAATGACGATTCCACCGAGTGATGTATCGACTTCTCCACTCCATGATTTTGTTTTTGAGCATTTGCTCAATCCGTTCCTGCAGTTCCACCACCAATCCAGCAAATTTCTTATCTTTCTTGTACGGCAACTGCATTGGCTGGAGGAGAAGAAGATAAATACACATTTTTATAAATAAATGTTAAGAAAAATACAATTTGATTTATTTATTTTTGAACACAAAATCATTAGCGCTACTCCAATGTGTCGATTTGAAAATCATTCAAGACTCCAAAGAACCTATATTATGGTGTATCCTCACATATATCAACCAAATTTTCTTTTCTTCGCATCTAATTGCCATTTTGTTCAATGGCATATGTAATACCTTGTAATGAATATATAACTAAAAATACTCTTAACCCAGTGACTACCAAAGGTCCAACACAAGATTATGTCCTGGGTACTGAAGAAAGTGGGATGTTACGAAAAAAACCACCTTTTTTATTTATCAATATTTTCTAATAACTTTTTTACACAGCGTTCACAATGGATTATACTTTATATTTCCAGCCCCCCAAAATTTCTGTGTGTCATTAAATTGTCTGGCGCAAGGATGAGTCGTGAATTGGCAAAGGAACGTTATCACAACAACTCAAAACTGTGATTTCATGATTGCAATATAAATATAATGGGCTGATAAACAGATGAAAAACATTTAGATCCACGGCTACATTTGCCAAGAAAACTGGAGTCAAAGGCTTACACTCCCAGCAGTAAAAAAATCACACAAAAATTAACCATTCATGCTACAAACGTCATTCTGATAAGAAACGAAAGTAGAATGAAAGGCCAAACATACGCCCCACAGCGCAATCGTGTATATGCAATCCTTCTACAGCTATGAACCAGCAATGTTATGATCGAACATGTGTGAAAATTGTACCACAGCATATGATCACATCCATGTGACAACTGTAGTCAGTGGGTTAATAAAATATTCAAGATAAGTGGAGGATCAACCAACTGTATGACTGACTGGATTAGTTTGATTAAAATCTACATTTTCCCAAGCAAGAGCTACAACTACAAATAGCTTGCCTGCTCTTTATAATTTTCAGATGCTGTAGAATCTTTGACATTTCTATAGTTTACACAAGATCCACTGTTTTTCACCCCCAAAAGATGGTTAACGTTCTCACTCTTTCTTCTTTCTTATCCAATTCCCTTTTACTATTACAGAGTAGGGCCAGCACTATGAGGCTGGATTTCTCTGGATCAAGATATTAAGCCAAGCAGGTGATCAACCCACTGTGACCTTTGTGGAAGGGATTAATTTTGCCCGGACAGCGGCCTTATGGCCTACTCTTATCTATTTTTAACTGCCAGGGTTCTTTAACGTGCACACGGGACCTCCGAGTTTATCGTCCGACTCTGATGGACTAGGTTCTTTGATCCCACCTACCTGAATAGGATCAGGGGAGTGGCATAAAGGTTTTCAACGAGTTTCATGGAGAAAAATACCCGGCGCTACCGAGAATCGAACCATGTACCTTTCGCTTCAGAGGCAAGAAACGTACCTCTGCGCCACTGGGACCCCATCGTTCTCACTCTACTACTACTAATTACATACTCGGAATGATCATTTTCATATCTCATTATCTCAGACTGATGTTCTCAAGATGTTTTTCTTTCTTTAGCTTTTATCATCATGTAACTTAACATCACTCATCACATTTAGATACCTGTACTGAAGCCAGTCCTCTACTTGGGAAAGACTTTGTGTAAAATGGAAGCCATTTGCCTGTGTTTGCAATGTTGAAATCCATTTGAGATGGCTTTTCATACTGCTGGATGTTTACCCATATCTGGTTGATAGAAGAAGAAAGAAAACAATCTTAATGGAAAGAATAACAACATGTATAATAGTGAATAATAGTACATTGACTTGTCCACTCTGTAACATTATCTCTCTTGAAAAGATTAAGACAAAACTTTTTCCCATTGATGGCAAAGTCGCGGAGAGGCCATTGATGGCAAAGTCGCCGAGAGGTCATAACATTTGACTTCTAACTTTATCACTTACAGTACCGCTGGTGATAATCATCTCCATTTACTACCACCAGTGATAAATGTGATATTTATCACTATTTATCACTGGGCCACTTAGTCTGAAATTCAGTCCACTAAAGTGATGTTACTCAACACTTAATCCAAGGACATCACTCTACTATTATTAGTATTGATCTATCACTGAGAAGTTTCCGACAAGTTTCACCACTACTGTTTTTTTATTTACTTGAGAATTTTTTCACTGGTTATGAATGATTTTGTTAATTATCAATAAGATTGAGACTCTGGAGAGAGTTTCGGTTATGACAGTGATGACGGTGGCAATAGCTAGTCTAGTTCTTTTCAACGATATGAGATACAATATTGTTTTTGTTTAAATTTAAGATTATCATGACAATGACAAACACATTTGAATGCTGAAAGTCAAACAAATTCTTTTTTGACAAACATCCGTTATTGGTTGTTAGTAATATAAAGACTACTACGAGAATTGGTGCTCACATTGTCTGCATTGATAAGACATCCAACCACTTGCAAAGGACAATAGTTGTCTCCAACATTGAATTTTTCACCCGACCTGGCATTCCACACTGTGTATAATCCATTTTCTTCTGACAACACATACGCTGTCGATCCCTCAGGTACAGCAATTCCTGGAAGTAAAAATGAAACATTTTATATATTCAAAATCACATTTTAGATAGTCCTTGCCGGAAAAATATATTCTAGCAAAAACATAATGATAAGTAATGAACCAGAGACTAACACAGTTCTAAGCCATGACACCTTTGAATTATAAAAATGGTCTCTGTGAAAGCGTCCATAGTTCAGTCACTTGACTTTGGACACAGGGGATTGGATCGAGTCCCACCTGGTGCAGAATTTTTCGCTGGACCTTTTAGAGTTCTCTGCACTGGAGATGCATGAGGAATTTGATATGACCTTTAAGTGTTAAAAACGGTTTTAAACTTCAAACATTAGAACTTTAGAAAGCACCAACATAAATGCAGTGTAGACTGAAGTTTATTGTTCCAGAAGTAATCGTTAAAATTAGTTGTAGTTTTTTGCTTGTTTTTTAAATTTGTTTTCTCATTTGTTTTGTTGGATGGTAACTTTCTGTAGAAGAGAAATCTTGGTTACAGAAATAAGTCAATAATATATAAATGGTTACCTAGTAACACCCATGCATTCTTTCCCATTCCAAGGAAGAAGTTGGCCAACAAGACAGCATGCTCTTCTTCGTCTCCACAAAGCATCTTCATGAATTGCTAAATATGACAATGGTAGAGTAAATAAACAAGAAAACTCAATTAAGTAAAAAAAATGTTACAGAAAAATATCTGAGCATTGATAGATAAAATAATAAACAGACGAGTTGACAGGACAATCTTTTTTTGTTCAAAATCAGACAGGTTTAATCTTTCTTTCTTTTCTTTCTTATCCAGTTCCCTTTTACCATTACAGTGGAAGGCCAGCACTATGAGTATGAGCCTGGATCGAGATATTAAGCCAAGCAGGTGATCAACCCACTGTGAGGCAGGTTTAATGAATGTGGTATTTAAAAGTTGTAAATTTTAGGCTCTTGGCAACTCATCAGGTCATATCAAAGGATCAGAGCCATAAAAACTTTGAGAAAGTCCAAAGAAAAAAAAATCCCCACTTTGCCGTCTGTACAAACCCAGGTCCTTCTGTGCAAAAAAGCAAATGCATTATTGCTACGTTACAACATCCCCAGTTTGGTATTTCTCAAACATTTGATTTATTTTATGATGCATTCATTTTACACATAAGTAAATAGAAATCGCTTTTCTATAATTCTATTTCACTGATACAAACTTACATTACAAGTGCTCCAAATGTCACATTGACCAGGGAACAAAGTGGTGTCTGCTACAAATGGTATCATCGACACATAGCGAGCAGCGAGTTCCTGTGAAAAAAAGTTTTAAAAGATGGATACATAATAATTGTTTCATAAAACAAAAATAAAAATACAGGGGTGCAACTTAATTTCTAAAGTAGTCTTGAAACATGCATGAATATGAGTATAGGCCTACCTACATTAAAACCCTTCACAAGCAATAGCAACTTTGCATTATTACAGCATGACATACCAATGACAGTGGCAAAACTATGGTCTCATGGATCCTAGTATAAGTGGAATTTCATTAATGTTATGACACTTTTTGAAAAAGTGCTAGAGCTGTTAAAAATACTAAGCGGTAAAGGAAATATTGGAATGGCCGACAATCCCCCCCCCCCCCAGTTTCTAGGTCTTCTAATACATGTTTCCATGCAACCTTTACTTATTACTTTCAAAGAAGAAGAAAGAGAGACAGACAAAGGAAAAGAAGATGGGAGGACAACATCGGGGAATAGACCCGCATGAGGCTAAATGACACACTGAGAAAGACATAACAGCGAGATGGTGCCCCAACGGTCATTCAGGCTAAGGGAAAAACAAATAACTAAACAATACTACAACACAATTCTCTGCACATACCATTATTTTGGCTGGATCTGCACAGGCTTCAACTTCAGGCGGGGGTTTGATGCTGCGGAAATACCTTGTCACAAAGACATTTTTGCCCGAAGTGTCCATCACTGTGGTTTTTATTGGTCTGTTTGGATATTTACCCTCATACTTAGTTTGCCAGACCTCAGCACGCTGAAGAAGATCCTCCTCTTCATTGCTGGCAAGCTGAAATAATAGAAAATAATTTCATGGTTTAATGCAGTTTCCTATTTCCTATGATGGATGCATGAATCATTCATAAAAATTAAAAAGAACTCATTTAAGAAAAAGGATAAAAGGATATAGTATTCTTTTCTTTTTTAACATTAGTAACCTTTTCAATTACCAACACCGTTCACTTTTCAAGACTTATAAAAATGAAGATATAGTTATGTGGTTTTTTAAAAAAATAATTGGTACATGTACTATATCGCATATTTGACTTAATAATAATAATTAATAATAAGTCATTTCATATAGCGCCGGAAATCCACTGGAGGTGCTCAGAGGCGCTTTACATAATCAAACAATCAAGCAATACATTCACACACACACGCACACACACACACACACACCCACGCACACACACACACACACACACACAAACACGCAGACCTAGACGTACTCTACATAATTGTTTAAAAATCAATCATCTTAAAAAAAATGTTAACCTTTTTTTTTCTCACAATAATTAGAAGGAAGAAAAATCATACATACAGAGTATATAAGTTATAAGAGAAATATCCCACCACATAGAAAATACATGCATACACAAAGAGAGTGTGTATGACAGTGCCATCAAATAAAGCCAAAGAAAGCTGTAGGACATGCGACAATTGGAAATGTAGTCGTGTAAGCCGGCCCATTGTTGAGCATAAATTTTCCTTCCTCTCTTTCACTTCATTTCTTGGCACTATTACCACATGTTCCCTCTTATCTATAACAATTATCATCATCAGTGCCGGTTCTATTTTCATTATAATATAACGTAGAATATGTTGTGATGTAAAATAGTGTTCACATGCAAAATGAAAAGTGCTACAGAAATATAGTCAAAGTTGCTTACTCTCTCCACTCATCAAAAGAGTGAAGAAGTTGGAATAAAGCTGATTTTACAATATTGCCAGTGTTTTAAGGCGAAAACAGCAGCTGAGTGTATGAGTGTTCTGCTACTCAGGTGGCCAAACTGAGTTCACCGCAAAATAAATAGTCTCTCTGGATCAAGAAATTAAGCCAAGCAGGTGATCAACCCACTGTGAAGAATATTCCCATATTTCTCAATGTCTAACATAGAGTTGGCCCCTACACCATAATGTATTAGATGTGACATGAAAGAAATTCCAAGGTAAGGTTTATGATGTCAGCAATCAAATCATGTATATAAATTAAATTAGTGAACAAAATTGCTTCAATATAACATTTCAGAGCAAGTGATATGTGAGGTGCTGAGTAAGTGGTGATCATGCTTGTGGCTTTTATCAAATTGATTCTCTTCCTGGTGTAAACATTGTCTCCCACAAGCCAATTTCTGACTCATGCTAAATTCAGTTTTTGACCAAAAGCCGATTTTTCTGGCTCAATGTTTTAAATGAAAGCCGCAACACTATGAAGCCACAAAGATCATTTTTTAGCGCAAGCACCAAGTTCAATCCTTCCTTTTGTTTTGGCACAAAGCTTGAATTCAGTAAACATGCCTTTTCTTGAGATAATCTCATTTTTCTCTTGTTGTTATTTTCAAGTTTCTTGACATTATGCAGTGATCATAATGAGGAAAAGTCAAAAAGGAGGAAATTTCATCGGGACTGTTGTCGGCCCGCGATAGCGATTGCGATATACGCTATTTACGTCAACAAGGAAATACAACAACAAAAATGCGAGTAGGGGTAAAAATCCTGGATTTCCGCGGATCCGAGGAAAAAAAATTATGATCACTGATTATGGGGCCATGGCCTTAATCCAATGGTAAATGTCCTTGTGGGAGTCATTGAGTTAAACGGGGGGGGGGGGGGGGGGGGTAAAATT